>SNQJ01S0027305.1:0-13970 GCA_010110895.2 Picea sitchensis | reverse complement strand
GGGGGATTATTCCATCATGGAGGTAGATGTGAATCATACCATATGGTACTGCACTGAAGGAGAAACCTATACTTGTACTGGTTAACTCAGGAGTTGGATTGAAGAAGCGAGTTTTTGGGCTCATCGTATTGAAGAAGCGGGTTGTCAGACCCATAGAATGGAATAAGTGATTTGTCAGGACCGTGAGCATTCTCTCCAGGTGAGAGAAATGTTGGGAATTGATTTCCCAAGGTGCCAAACTGTAGCTACAGGTCTTTGAGACTTCCTGTCCATCATGCTGCTGAAGCCTTGGAAGGGAAGTGGGGCAACCGAAGGATTGTTGAGCAGAAAAGAAGCACATTCCCTGGGGTGGGACAGGAACGTGGGGAAGTATATACTGTAGGTTGTTATTTTGATTTGGCACCTGTGTCTGAGTTTATATGTTGTTAAAGAGACCTTAGACTCAGTTAGAAACCCTTTTCCATGGTGTAATTTATCCCCAGCTCGACGGTGACCCATTGCTGAGAGTTATAAGCAGTGCGGTCTATGTCTGGGAGGAACATGGAAGGTCTGCATGTAGTTGGTGTTTATTTCCTGAGATAAGTGTCATTCATGTGATTATTTCAATTAGTATGTGTGTGGAATTATGATTTTCTAACATGGAATCTCTGTTATTAAATTCTATATATGAATTGTTATTTTTGCATGCATGTTGTTATTATTTTTGCTTGACTCTTTTCATATGCATAATTTATTATTTAATTTAATGGTATCAGAATTCGTGATTCTGCCTGGCATGTTCCAGCTCAGAAATGGGAATGTTACAAGAGAATGTTGTTGAGTCCCTGATAATGGGGATGTACAATTGGTATCAGATATTAAAAAATTTTAAGTGGCATAACCCATTTGGTGGTTGGGTATGTTACAAAGTGGTATCAGAGCCTAGCTTTCAATACTGAGTCTACATGGGCCATTTAGCAAAGTGATGAAGTGAAATTACAGAGTTTGCAAGTGAACTGTTTGACAGAAAGTCAGGAAGAGTTAGTTTGCAAATTGTTTGAAAAAAATGTTTACAATGTTTCCATGGTAAAATTGGGAGAAACCAAGTGAAATTGAGCCAAAGCCCCAATTCCCGTTGTTAAAATTCCTAGGGAATTTGGGAAATTTCCTACAAGTATGTGTTTTTCCTGATTTTAATCACCATATGAGAAAATTCAGACCTGTAATCAGTCAAATTTTAAGTCAAGTTAAGGCTATGGATGACTGAGTGAAATTGGTTAAATAAATTTTCCAATTCATGAAGGAATTGAAGAAACTTTCATGCCGAAAATGTCAACCGATTGTGCACCCAAGTAATTGGTGGATCTAGAGATTGAATTTTTATTTAGTGGAGTGAAATTGAAAAATTTAATGGTTGCAGAGAGACAATGGAATGAAATTGGGCAAAATCCCAACTTCCTGTAGTGAAATAATGGCAAATTCGAAGTGAAAGAGTTGAATTTGAGAGAAGCATACAAATGTATATGTCCAGGTATTGAATTAGTTGTATTAAGCTTAGTCGCAGAGCTCTAATGACGACCCAATAAGGAATTCCATTTTTGGGTGAATTTGAGCATTTTTGGAATTTAGGAAAATAGGCGAAATTGGAAAAATTTCGTTAATTTTTCGTATGCTAACATCATCATGACACGGGGAGGGAAAACATGTCAATTGGCGTGTACTACCATGGTGGCAGGGAGATGAAAATAATCTAAGTGTTGAATTTATTCTTTCGTGAGTTTGTGAGTTTGCAAAGACAAAAAATGGCTAAGTGTTGGGACTTATTATGAGTCTGTGAGTCCGTGAAGATGGAAAAATGCCTAAGTGTTGGGAATTATTATGAGTTCGTGAGTCTGCAAAGACAAGAAAAAGGCTAAGTGTTGATAATGTATGATGATTTTGTGAGTCTGCGGATCCGAAGAAGTGGAAAAATGGTGAAGTGTCGAGACTTTTAAAACAAAATTATGAAAGGAATATTACAAGACCATAAGTCCATGAGTCCATGAGTCAAAAGAAGTGGAAAAATGGATAAGTGTTGAGACTTATTATGATTCTATGAGTCCGCGAAGACAGAAAAATGGCTAAGTGTTGAGATTTATGATGAGTCTGTGAGTCCGAAGAAGTGGAAAAATGGTTAAGTGTTGAGACTTTTTGGACAGACTTATGAAAGAAAGGTTACAAGTTCGTGAGTCCGTGAGTTCGTGAGTCCGAAGAAGTGGGAAAATGGTTAAGTGTTAGGACTTATTGTGAGTCCATGAGTCCGCGAAGATGAAAAAATGGTTGTGTTGAGACTTATTATGAGTCCATGAGTCTGTGAAGACGGAAAAATGCTTAAGTGTCGAGACTTATGATGATTTTGTGAGTTTGCTAGTATGAAGAAGTGGAAAAATGGTTAAGTGAACTGAGACTTTTAGGACGGAATTATGAAATAAAGGTTTCAATATTATGATTATGTGAGTCTGCGAGTCCGAAGAAGTGAAAAAATGGTTAAGTGTTGGGACTTATTATGAGTCTGTGATTCTGCGAGGACAAAAAAATGGTTAAGTGTTGAGACTTTTCAAATGGAATTATGAAAGAAGGGTTACGATATTGTGAGTTCATGAGTCTGCGATTCAACGATTCTGAAGAAGTAGAAAAATGGTTAAGTGTTGAGACCTTTCAGATAGACTTATGAAATAAATGTTAGAAGACTGTGAGTCCCTGAGTCCGCGAGTCTGAAGAAGCGGAAAAATGGATAAGTGTTGGGACTTATTATGAGTCTGTGAGTCCATGAACACACAAAAATGGCTAAGTATTGAGACTTATGATGAGTCTGTGAGTCTGAAGAAGTGGAAAAATGGTTAAGTGTTGAGACTTTTCGGATGGACGTATGAAATAAAGGTTACATGACCATGCATCCATGAATCCGAAGAAGTGGAAAAATGCCTAAGTGTTGGGACTTATTATGAGTCTGTGAGTCCGCGAGCACGCAAAAATGGCTAAGTGTTGAGACTTATTATGATTCTGTGCGTCCGCGAAGATGGAAAAATGGCTAAGTGTTGAGACTTATTATTGTTGGACATACTGTCATTAATGTGTTGTCATTGATGTCAAACAGTATAAAAGTATGTAGAGTTCATGTCAAATAAATATATGTAGGTATCATTGATGTGTTATCATTGATATCAAACAATATGAAAGTATAAAGAGATTAAAGATTAGGAGGGTTAGCGAATGAAGATCAGAAGCCGAGAAGAGATGACGCACATGAAGCTCAAAAGGGAAAGTGCATTGTAGAAACATGATTAGGATTGAAGGATCAACCAGGATCGTCAGATCTGGGAGTTACAAACTAGGACCATCAGATTACAAGAGAAGGACCGTTGGAGGACTGGTCAACAATCAGATCAAGTCATGACCGTTGGATATGACAAGTACCAGATCAAGGGCAGGGATTGATTGCGGAGCACGAAGGGAGAATTAAACAACACATTATTTTCAATACCACAATTAGTCTAGACCATCATATCTCATCGATTCAAAGATCAACGAATGTGGTATATCCACCAACAATCGCACAACTTCAAATTGTGGAGTTTGGGCGACGGGTTAATCCATGAGCAAGTTATGGTTCCGCAATCCACATCGACTATCGATGGTCACCTTCCAATACATCTATGGTTGGCATCAGTTCCACTACCAATCAAGCAGTTTCCATTGTGGAACTCGACGTTAGTTTTAAACATCGTGAAAGTTATGGTTCCAAAATCATCCCTAATCATTGATCTTCTCCGAGATCATTCTCAACCATTGGATCAAGTTGAGTGGAAGGACATAGTAATCCATAAAGAAGGACCATTATATCTAGAGAATACACGATGACCGTTGGATCGAGATCATGCTAAAGAAGGACGGTTAGATGAAGTCCAGTTACTCAAGGATTATTCTTTGGGGAATCTCACTTCGGGAGAATTGGGAATTGGGAAAGAAAATAAGACCAAAGTCTCAAAGTGAACCTCCGTCAGCCGTTGGATCTAAGGAACACTTTGAGATCAATGATAGTCGTCAAATCAGGGTTTCCTAGCAGCAGTCCGCTTTGGTGCTGACGACTTCGACGAAAAAGGGTTCAGAACATATGAGTTCACCGGAAGGCTGGAGCTCTGAAGTCACAAAGTAAGACACGTGGTACACACATTGAGAGCCCACGTCATCATAGTCCATGTCGGAAAGGACACATGGCGTAATCAGATGATGAAAAGTGTCAAGATGAAATTCACATTTTAGGCACGTCTAAGTCACAAATCTAATTGACATGTGGCAACCAATCGGCCAGTGCCAAGTCACAAGTGACATCCACAACTACGTCACTATGGGAGTATTTACTTCGGGAGTTTCACCACCAACAAATTCCTAGAGTCCCGAAGTTCTGAAATGATTGAGAACCGTTCATCGTGCAAAGTGAAATCCAACCATCCGATCTACTTCGAAGAAATGATCTTCGGAAGATTGAAGGCATGTGTAGAAGAAATCACCCGAAGTGTCAAAGGCCGAAGTTAACGCTAAACGTCGATCTAATTCAGGAGCATTCCCAACCAATGATCAAGCATAGTGGAAGGATAACGTAAGTGGAGGTGTTAACCAACAACAAGCAGTCACCACTGCTTTAAGACTTATTTGGTAGGTGATCATTTTAGAGGAATTGCTACTCCATAATACTAGAAGTCGTGAAAGCCGAAGTTCTGAAGTAAATAAGAGCCATCCATATCAATCGTTGATTAAGTCATAACTGATGGATTAAGCAGTAAAAGGATGCGTAAGGATTGGATCCATACCTTTGATTTGGTTATGGGAATCATGCCATCCATCGGATCAACCTGTGTGAGAGGTAATCATTTCGGGAAATTGAAAACTTTGGAATATTAGATGATTGTCAAAGAAAAATTATCGAACGTCGAAATCCAGTGAACTAGGTTCTAGCCCCCAGTCACAAGTTACGAACACATAAGCCATAAGACGTTGGGAACATCGCTTAGACAATAATACCATGGTTTTGCATGTATGGTCATATGTAAATGGTTTGAAGGAAGTGCCTCTACAGTATTCGATTTTTGCAACATTCGCAGAGAAAAAGGAAATCGATCCATACCTGTGATCGATTTATGAAAATAGGGGGAATGCCAAGTTTAAAGTTGACCTAAAATGATGTTCTCTGGTGGTCCCAAAATTGTTGTAAATGGACAAGTTAGTTGTAACTTGTGTCACAAGTCGGCTCAATAAATTAAACAATCTTTGAGCATAAACGAGTATAAATACAACCATGATTGGTTCACTTGGAAGAGAAGGTGAGAGTGGGGAAGATGTGGATCTGCACCTAAGGTCATTGATTTCTATAATGATGATTCTATGACATAGAAAGGTGTGAATATCAGAGAGAATATGAAGTGAAGAAGGTGTGAATATCAAAGAGAAGATGAAGTGAAGAAGGTGTGAATTTCAGAGAGAAGATGAAATGCAGTGATGAGCATTTGTGGTATGCCTCTGATCATGAGATAGAGTTGATTCAATAAATGGATCACTGTTACTAGATTTGGTTGAACTATTATATGAACTCTAGTAGGATAGATTTAATTCTATTAGCAATCTGGGTCTTGTGGCAAGTTGGGTGTTGCTTGAGAGTTGGTGATCTCTTGAGAGTTGGTGCTCTCCTAGGAGGTGGTGCTCCTTACTTCAGTTGGTGTTGATACAAAATAGTTGGTGCTGGGAAAACCCCCATTACTATAGTCACACACACACACACACACATATATATAAATTATACAAAATCCTATACAAACATTTGGTATCTCTTTTGTTCATTGTGATTATGATATGATTATTATTAATGTGTACACTTATGTTTTAACTTCTAACTTGGAAAGAAGAAAAGTTATAAAAGTCCACATACTAATTCACCCCCCCTCTTAGTGTGGTTAGTGTGATCAACAATTGGTATCAGAGCGGGTTCCTTCAGCATAGTTAAAACACTGGAAGGTAGATTCTGAAGAAATGGGTGGACAAATGGTTCTCTCCACAATTGAAGCTCCCTTATTTGATGGAACAAATTATTCTTCATGGAGAGAAAATATGAAACAGTATTTGAAGTTAAAAGGATATGAAGTTTTGAATTCAGTAGTAAGTAATTCCTGAGACTTAACTACCTAAAAGAATCTATCCAAGATTGCAGCCCAAAGAAGAGAAAGGAAGAAAAATGAAGTGGCATTGAATATTCTTCTCAATGGATTATCAGATACCGTCAAAGAAATCATAGGACTATGCACATCCACCAAGGACTTATGGATGAATTTAGAAAATATGTATCAAATCAAAGGAGAAGACACATAAGACATTCCTATCAAGGATGAAGAGGAAGACTCAACCATCAATAAAGGTAAAGACTCTCCACAATTTTCCAATTGCAATAATGTTGATATTGAATTCTCCCCAGCATGTAAAGAAGAATATTCAGACAATAGAATAATGTTTTGTTAGAATTTATCCCATGGAAGAAGTAGAAAAAGAACTATCAAAGGCCAAACATAAATTTGATTGGGGTCTCTATGAATACCACTATGACCATAATTATTCAAACTATAGCTATCTTCATGACTACACTAAATAATTTCTTGAAAAGAGTCAAAAGCATATCTTGGAAATAAAGGAAATGCTCAAAGACAATAAAAAGATAATATATGAGCAAGATAATTAGTTAGAAAAAGAAGAAGAGGAGAATGATATGTTGAAGAAATAAATTAGTCAAGTAAAAGAAAAGAAGAAGGAAGATGATGAGCTTAGCAATCAAAATCATATCTTGGAAATAAAGGAAAATCTCAAAGACAATGAAAAAATCATATATGAGAAAAATATTCAGCTCGAAGAAAAAGAAGAGGAGATTGAGAAATTGAAGAATGATATCAGTCAAGAAAAATAAGAAAAGAAGGAAGATGATGAACTTAGGAGAAACCTTGCAGATCTAAAAGAACTAAGAGAAAGAAATGTCAATCTGAAAACCCAACTTGAAGAAGCCAAAAGAAGAGAGGAGGTAGTGAGGAACTAGTTAAACAAAAGGGAAGAATCATGTCATAAGCTAGAAGCATAAGTTGTGAATATTAGAAATAAGGTTGAGAAGTCAAACACTCAAGTCAAGTTCTTGAACATCTCCATGACCTTGGATGAGATCTTGGATAATCAGAGATCACTAAATGACAAATCCGGTCTTGGATACAACAAGGAAGAAATTAGTACTCCTAAGAAACCTGATGAAAGTCCTTCATTTGTAAAGGGTGAAGACAAGTCTCATGCAATTCTTTCATTTATAAAAAGTGAAGGAAGGTCTGATACATGTCCTTCATTTGTAAAATGGGAAAGCAGGTATGACGCAGGTCCTTCATGTTCAAAAAATGAAAGCAACACTACAATATTTAGAAGATCAGATCAAGGAAGACATCCATAAGCTACTCATACACCTCAAAGTAAGTTTAGAAGAGAGACACCTTCATGGATGAATCAAAGGAGGTATGAGAGTGTTTTTAATGGTTGTTGTTTTTCTTGTGATAAATATGGTCATAAAGCCTTGGATTGTAGGCATCATGGAAGAAAACAAGTTTGTATATTCAACAACAATATAAGATGTTGTAACTGCAATCTTGTTTGACATATTGCTACACATTGTTACACTATGAGATGATACAGTTGTGGTGGATGTGGCCACAAATGCCATAACTGTTGGAACTCAAGAAGACAATCAATGAGAAATGATTCATACAATACGACAAGATGAGTAAATGAAACATGGAATAAAAATGAATTTGCAATAATAGAAGATCATAGAACAAAGTTCAAGAAACCAGGACATTCACAGATGTGGATTGCAAATATTGAACAAGTGAACATGAATGAAGTCAATTGTTGCAAAAATAATTGCAGTCATGTGACAATCATAGTATAAACCTTCTTAGATGACTTTAGAGAAATGTACAATAGAAAAGTATGATGGATAGAGATGGATACATCTGGCTAGATATCGATGAGAATCAATGGACAAATCCATGGGTCGTTTGAAAAATATGAGCTACAATTGTGCAATGTTCCAGTAGGGAAACAATATCTGCAACAACAACATTATAATGTACAAAATGGTATACATGACATCCTGTAGAGATAACAAGAGGAGATACCTTGTCAGGAAGAGATACCCTTTTAGAAACAAAGGGGGAGACTAGTCAGAGGAAGAGAGAGCAGAGTGACAGGGGGAGTTATTCAGTTATGGCAGGCGGAGGATGATTGCAGGGGGAATTACCAGAGTTCAGATATTGATCAGTAGCATATAGACAGACAAATCATAGAAGAAGAAATCCTTTTCCATTGATGTCAAAGGGGGAGAGTAACTTCAGAGGAGAGAAGCATCATCACAGGGGGAGATTATGTATGAAGTTGGTGCGTTTCCATCAATAACAAAGGGGGATATTGTTGGACATAGTGTCATTAGTGTGCTATCATTGATGTCAAATAGTATAACATTATGAAGAGTTCATGTTAAATAAATATATGCAGGTATCATTGATGTGTTTTCATTGATGTCAAACAATATGAAAGTATGAAGAGATTAAATCTAAGGAGGGTTATCAAATGAATATCAAAATACCAGAAGATATGATGTACATGAAGCTAAAAAAGGAAAGAGCATTGCAGAAACCTGATCAGTATTGAAGGACAAACCAGGACTATCATATTACAAGAGAAGGATTGTTGGAAGACTGGTCAACGATCAGATCAAGTCGTGACCATTGGCTACACAAGCACTAGATCAGGGGTAAGCATTGATTGCAGAGAATGAAGGGAGAATTAAACAATGCATTATTTCCAATCTTACAATTAGTCTAGACTGTCACATCTCATCAATTCAAAGATTGACGACTGTGGTAAATCCACCAACAATCACACAAATTCAAAATGTGGATTTTGGGTGACGAGCTAATCCATGTGCAAGTTATGGTTCCACAATCCACACCGTCCAACGATGGTCACCCGCCAATAGATCTATAGTTGGAATCAGTTCCACTACCAAATGAGCAGTTTCCATTCCAGAACTCGATGATAGTTTTAAATGTCATGCAAGTTATGGTTCTGCAATCATCCCTAATCGTTGATCTGCTTCGAGAGCATTCTCAATTGTTGGATCAAGTTGAGTGAAAGGACAGAGTGAGCCATAAAGAAGGACCATCATATCTAGAGAATACACAATGAACGTTGGATCGAGATCGTGCTAAAGAAGGACCGTTAGATGAAGTCCAGTTACTCGAGGGTTATTCTTCGGGGAATCTCACTCCGGGAAAATTAAGAAGAAGGAAAGAGAATAAACCTGAAGTCTTGAAGTCTTGAACTTTTTTCAGCCATCGGATCTAAGGAACACTTCAAGATCAATGATAGCCGTCAAATTAGGGTTTCCTAGCAGCAATCAACTTCGGTGCTGGCCACTTCGGGTTAAAAAGGGTTCAGAGCATATGAGTTCACCCGAATGTTGGAGATCCGAAGTCACAGAGTAAGACACGTGGTACACACATTGAGAGCCCATGTCATCATAGTCCATGTCGGTAAGAACATGTGGCACAATCCGATGATGACAAGTGTTAAGATGAAATTGTCATTTTAGGCACATGTAAGTCACGAATCTAAGTGACATGTGGCAACCAATGGGCTAGTGCCAAGTCACAAGTGATGTCTGCAACTACGTCACTCTAGGAGTATGTACTTCGGGAGTTTCTCCACCAACAAATGCCCAGAGTCCCAAAGTTCCGAAATGATCGAGAACCGTTCATCGTGCAAAGTGAAATCCAACCATCCGATCTACTTTGATGAAATGAACTTCAGAAGATTGAAGGCGTGTGTAGAAGAAATCACCCGAAGCGTTGAAGGCCGAAGTTAATGCTAACTGTTGATCTAATTTGGGAGCGTTATCAACCGATGATTAAGCATAGTTGAAGGATAGCATAAGTGGAGTGTTAACCGACAACAAGCGGTCACCACCACTTTAAGACTTATTTGGTAGGTGATCACTTCAGAGGAATTGCTACTCCAGAATACTGGAATTCACGAAAGCCGAAGTTTTGAAGTAAATAAGAGCCATCCATCTCAATCGTTGATTAAGTAATAACCGATGGATTAAGATATAAAAGAATGAGTGAGGATTGGATCCAGACCATTGATTTGGTTCTAGGAATCATACCAGCCATCAGATCAACCCATGTGAGAGGTAACCATTTTGGGAAATTGAAAACTCTGGAAGATTAGATTATTTTCAAAGAAAAATCGTCGAATGTCGAAATCGAGTGAACTAGGTTCTAGTCCCTAGTCATGGGTTACGAACACATAAGCCATAAGGTGCAGGGAACATCGCTTAGACAATAAGACCATGGTTCTGCGCATATGGTGATATGTAAATTGTTTGAAGGAAGCGCCTCTACGGTATTTGATTTCTGCAACATTCGCAGAGACAAAGGAAATTGATCCATACATGTAATCGAATTATGAAAATAGGGGGAATGCCAAGTTTAAAGTTGAAGACCCGAAATGATGTTCTCTGGTGGTCCCAAAATTGTTGTAAATGGACAAGTTAGTTGTAACTTATGTCACAAGTTGGCCCAATAACTTAAAAAAGATTTGATCATAAACGAGTATAAATACAACCATGATTGGTTCACTTGGAAGAGAAGATGAGAGTGGAGAAGAGGTGGATCTGCACCTGAGGTCATTGATTGCTATGATGATGATTCTCTGACATAGAAAGGTGTGAATATCAGAGAGAAGATGAAGTGAATAAGATGCGAATATCAAAGAGAATATGAAGTGAATAAGGTGTAAATTTCAGAGAGAAGATGAAGTGCGGTGATGAGTATTTGTGGTATACCTTTGATCATGAGATAGAGTTGATTCAATAAATGGATCACTTTTACTAGAGTTGGTTGAACTACTATATGAACTCTAGTTGGATAGATTGCATTCTATCAACAAGCTAGGTCTTGCTTGAGAGTTAGTGCTCTCTTGAGAGTTGGTACTCTCCTAGGAGTTGGTGCTCCGTACTTCAATTGGTGCTGATACAAAATAGTTGGTGTTGGGAAAACCCCCATTAATATAGTCACACACACACACACACACACACACACACACACACATATATATATTATAAAAAATGTTATACAGACATCTAGTATCTCTTGTGTTCATTGTGATTATGATTTGATTGTTCTTAATGTGTACAATTATGTTCTTACTACTAACTTGAAAAGAAGAAAAGTTATAAAAGTCCACACACTAATTCACCCCCCCACCCTCTTAGTGTGGCTGGTGTGATCAACAATTATGAGTCCGTGAGTCTGAAGAAGTGTAAAAATGGTTAAGTACGGGATCTCTTGGGACGAACTTATGAAAGGAGGGTTATGCTTGCATGAGTTCGCAAGTATGAGATTCCACGAGTTCGCTTAGATGAAAAAAAATTTAAGTGTTGGAGTTATACTTCTATGAGTCCATGAGTCTGTGAGTCTGCATAGATGAAAATAATCTAAGTATTGAGACTTTCGAGCGGATTCATGAAAGAAATAATTCTGATACATTATTGGAACTGAATCATATGAAATTTTATGTAGTTGTAAATTGTTAAGCCTAACAAATTTTGTTGGTTGCAAATTTTGCAGAGTTAAAAACATTTATATCAAAACAAGATCACCACAAAGTTCAAAATCATGGAATATGCACAGGGGGATTCCAACCCTGAAGATGAGATCATAGGAATGTATGTTAGTATGGGTAATGAAGGTATGAATTCAAATGGAGATGGAGAAGGTAAGGAAGATAACATGAATTTGGTAGAGACTATAAAACATCTACAAACGGATGTCCAAAGTTATAAAGTTGATAATGAGAGGCTTATGAAATCCAAGGAGCAACAAGAAAACTTCAACATCAAGTTAATGCAAAGCTTAGATAGAATAGAGAAAAAGATGGGTAAGGATAATGAGTCAAGGAGATCATGGAGTCACAAGTCTCATGATGAGAGGGGAAGAAGAAGAAGTGTTGACACGCATCACAATCATTCTCCAAGGAATTCAACTAAGAGATCACATAGAAGTTCAAGTCCATACCCTGTTAAGAAGCACAAGAAAAGGTCTTGGGTGGATGAGCTACAAGGGGAAATGAAAAAAATCAAGCCTCCTACATTTGATGGTGAGCACAAGAAGGATGAGGATGCAGAGACATGGCTGCTAGGCATGAGGAAGTATTTCTAATTCCATAACTACTCGTCACAAGGAGAAGGAAGAATTGCCATTTATCAACTCAAGGGAAAAGCATTAATGTGGTGAGATCAATTTGTGCAGGTACAACACATTGATGAGAAGAAGGTCACTTGGAGGGAATTCAAGAGGTATTTCGAAAATAAATAATTTACTAAGTGATACTATGATAAGAAAATGAAAGATTTCTTTGAATTGAAACTTGGGAATATGACCATAGATGAATATGAAATGAGGTTTTTAGAGTTGTTGAAGTATGTTTCTTTCATAAAGGATGAGAAACTTAAGATTTAGAGGTATTTAAGTGGGATGCCATAATTTATTCGTGATATGATACAATATGATGATCCCAAGACACTAGAGGAAAATTTAAGAAGGGCTAAATGCCTTTATGATTAGTTTAAAGGAATATCAACCTAGCAAAAAGCTTGGGAAGACAAAAGGAAAAGAAATATGGAACAAAGGAAGAAGGAAACTAAGCCACCATTACTCATAAATAATACTTAGGGATGGATAGCTTCTAAAGAACCACCTATCCAATGTTGGGGTTGTAAGGGAGATCATATGTATCGAGATTTCCCTCACAAAGGTGAAAAAGTGAGGATTGTTCACAATGTGCAACAAGATGATACATTGGGGGACATGGGAATAATTGTACCTAAGATCTACGCATCCTTAGATAACTAGAAAGTTGAGTTCCAATCACATATGGTTGAAGTGAAAGGTAATATTAACAACCAACCCATTGCTATCCTAATTGATTCAGGAGCTAGTCACAATTATGTAGATCCTAAGATAGTGGAAATATTTCATTTGCCAAGAAGAAAGCTTGGAGCATCTTATTTAGTGTAGCTGGCCATAGGAGATAAAAAGAAAATTACTAATATGGTTAAGGCATGCCCAATGGACATGAATGGAATGATCACCAAGGAATATTTGAACATAATACCTTTAGGATCCTATGACTGCCTAATTGGTATGGATTGGTTGGGCGAACATCATGTTGTCCTAGATTGTTATAATAAGTGTAGCACACCCTTTTTAGATACCATGGTTTAAACACTATTAAAAGAGGACTATAACACCACTCTATTCATTATTCGTACAGGTATTATATGATCCATGAGCTCTTAAACAAATAAACACATTCAATGCTCAGAGTACACATATTATCTATTGCTATAATTAACAATCCATAGCGTTTCATAATAATTCATATACACAGCTGAAATCATGATAACATAAACAACACAGTCCTGCTAAATATGAATAAGGCATAATTATATACTTATCTTTTAATAGTGGTAGATTCCACCAACCAAGTGCAGGCCTTCCACGAACCTCCTAGAGTTAGACCACACTGCTCATCAGCTTAACAATGGGTCACCCCTGAGCTGGGACTAAGCTCCACCCCAAGGCAAGGAATCCTAGGCTAGGCTGAGGTTACAAGGAAAACAACACATACAAATCTGGAAGGTTTCTTCCTAGGATGCCATCTTACGCCCACTACTATCAGACTCTCATTTCCCACATGTCTGTTCCGCCCGGGAGTATACACCTTCACAAGCACAGTCCATCAGTGCTAACCTCCCTCTCTGGGTCTCGGCAACAGGCCGGATCAGGAAGTCTCAGAAACTGAAGCTAGTGCTA
>SNQJ01S0027304.1:0-53724 GCA_010110895.2 Picea sitchensis | reverse complement strand
TTCTCTCAATACCTGCAACACCATTCTTAGGTGTTTTTCATGTTCTTCCTCTGTCTTGGAATACACCAAGATATCGTCCAGGAAGACTATGACAAACTTGTCCAAATAATCTCTGAACACTCCATTCATTAAGCACATGAAAATAGTAGGTGCATTTGTCAGTCCAAACGGCACCACCGTGAATTCATAATGACCGTATCTTTTTCTAAAGGTGCTCTTGCTGATGTCCTCCTCATTTATTCTCACTTGGTGATATCTAGATTTGAGGTCTATTTTTGAGAATATTTTCGCATCCTTCAACTGATCAAAAAGATCATCGATCCTTGGCAGAGGATACTTGTTCTTGACAGTGACCTTATTCAACTGCAGAAAATCAATGCACAGTCTCAACATCCCATCTTTCTTCTTCACGAATAGGACCGGGGCACGCCACGGTGACACGCTGGGGAGAATGTATCCCTTCTTTTGTAGATCTTCGAGCTGCAATTGCAACTCTTTCAGCTCTGGCGTACTCATTCTATAAGGAGCCTTCGAAACTGGATCTGCTCCCGTCATCAAATTTATAGAAAAATCAATGTCCCTCTTCGGAGGTAGTCCAGGTACCTCCTGAAATACATCCTTAAACTCTTTGAGTACCTCGTGGTCTTCCATATTCAAGACTACATCTCGGGATGCTTCTTCCACTCGAGATGCAAATAATTGACAGCCTTTCCGGTAACATTTCTTCAGCTGCATGGCTGAGATTTCCTTAACAACCATGGCTTTGGGAATTCCTTGGACTGTTACCTGATTTCCCTCTTCGTTCAGGCATGTAAACCTCTTGTTACGGTATTCCAGAAGGGCATGGTGCTGGTCCAACCAGTCCATCCCAATTAAGCAATCGTATGAGCCTAAAGGCAGAATGTTCAATTCAGCCTTAGTGCTCATTCCTTTCATGTCTACTAAACAGCACTTAACCAATTCAGTGACCTTCCTTTTGGTTCCTGTGGCTAACTGCACTAGCCAAGACTTTTCATGTTTTCTCCTTGATAAATGAAAACTTTCCACCACCCTAGGATCTACATAACTATTGCTAGCCCCTGAATCAATTAAAATAATTAGTGGTCGGTTGTTAATCATACCTTCCACTTCAATCATGTGTGATTGAAATTCTTCTTGCTTGTTGTCCAAGGCTACGTAGATCCTCGGCATTTTGTTTCCCATATCCTCCATTGTTTCAGCTTGCTGAACAGTATGAACAGTTCTCACTTTACCATTTTTATGGGGACAATCTCTGTACTTGTGGTTTCCTTTACTGCCCCAACACTGAATGGGCGTCTGTCTTTGTCTTTGTGCTCCCTCTTCAGTCATTCTCAGCTCTCTAAATGGTGGTTGTCCCTAAAGACTATTTCTGAAAGAGGAAGGCTTGTTTCCCTTCTGCCTTTGTTCTTTCTTAAACCTATGATGGTCATCCCAAGCCTTCCGAAAGGTAGGCTTTTCTCTTTGTTGTTCGTATAAGCATTTTTCCCTTCTTATGGTTTCTTCCATGGTCTTAGGATCATCATATTGAATCTTGTCACCAATGGAAGGTGGCAGTCCACTCAAATACCTATGAATTTTGACAGCCTTGTCTTTGATGAACGGAACATACTTCAGTAGTTCCAGAAAACTTGAGTTCGAAGAACTCCTTCATCTTTCTATCATAGTACCTTTTAGTCAGGTATTTCTTCTCGAAATACCTCTTAAATTCCTTCCAAGTGACCTCTTTCTCTCTGATGTGTTGCACCTGCACAAACTGATCCCACCACATGGATGATTTTCCTTTCAGTTGATACATTGCAATTCTTCCTTCTGCATGGGAGAAATAATTCCGCAGTTGGAAATATTTCCTCATGCCAAGCAACCATGTCTGGGCATCTTCCTCCTTCTTATGTTCTCCATCGAATGTTGGAGGCTTAATCTTGTTCATCTCCCCATTCAATTCATTCCTTCCTTTTCTGGTAGGGGACGGGCTTGAACTACTGTGTGTTTCCTTACCAGAATGCTTCGGGGAGAGACGGTAATGTCTGCTACCACTCCTCGATCTTCTTCTCCTCTCAGGGGTTATGAGACTTCTTGATCTTCTTGTGTCACTCCCTTTTTCCAATTTCTTTTCTATTCTTTCTAGGCTCTTCAACATTTTTAAGTTGAATTCACCCTGCCGATCTCGGATTTTCATGAGTTTTTGGCTATCATCTAGGTGAGCCTGGGCATCTTTATGCAATCTTTCAATGAGTTTCATCATATCTTCTTCCTTATCTGTCTCTTTTTCATGCCCATTAGAGTTTGTTCCTTCGACTCCCAGGTTGACATTCCTTCCCACCCTTTCGTCCTCTGTTTCGGATGCATTTTGCACCTCTTTCCATTCCATACTCGGCGTCAGTTTTCGGCTGTCCTGACACTCGTTGAACTCTGCACACACAACATGCAGTCAACCGAAGTTTTTCAGGCCCTTAAACCTTCAAGAAAACTTACAACATTCATAAGCCAACGTGAACAAGAAAAACGTTTTGACTTCACAAGTTTTCTGAGCTCTGTCTGGCTCTGCAAATTCCGGGACTTTGGAACTTCAGAATCTCGGTCCACAAAGATCCAATAGTTAAATATTCATAACCAAAGTCACCCTTTCACAACTCGTGATCTCATGAGTTCGTGAGTCAAATACCCTCGACTCATTTCCTCCAAACATCGATACCCAAGATGCGATGCGGGTATGGCTCCCTCCTCGCTAGTGGTTGCTATGCATGACCGTAGGCTAGGGATAAGTGATATCACTTCTTCGCCAACTCATGACTTCACGAGTTGGAGTGTTGAGCCTTCTTGCTCCTCCTTTGTGAATTTCAAAATCGTAAATTACTTTATTCTCTGGGCCCATAGCACAGTTGTCTCCATTTACCATAGTGGCACGTGGTACATTCAGGAGGGTCCATGTCACCTTCGGTGATGTCTTCAGGTCCCACCACTCTCACTTGTCTTCTTGACTCACTGGAATGTGGTACGCATTCATGCACCCATGTCCATTCCAAGCAAGGAATCCAACGGTCAGATCCCCTCCTCAGATCAACGACGTAGATCTTTTTGGCATTTCGGGGTTTCGGGAATCGAGAGTTCGTGCACCCCACATCTCGAACTTCCATCGGCCGAAATCTTGAAATTTATGGTTTATTCCTCCGCCGAATCGGATAGTCAACTACCTTCCTACAATCTACGGTGTATATCATTTCAGGATTTTGGGTTTCATAGGTGTTCACCTCTCCTCACTTCCCATCTCCCAAAACGTCGATTTCTTCCTGGACAATTAACAGTCCAGATCTCTCTTAGATCAATGATTATGATCCAGTCATGAATTCACGTTTCGCAAATTCTCATGAACTCACCCTTTGACCATTTCAAGTTACAAGTCAGTGAAAGGTTGATTGCCCTCCACGCATTCTTTCGGATGTACGGTCCTGACTAATTCAGAATTTCGCGTATTGCGATTTCCATACTCCTGTGCAACTCCAAAGGGATTTAAACCCCGCACACACTTCCTAGATCTGATGGTCACGAGGGTTCACCTTCCCTCCCGAATAGATCCTAAGGCTCCAACACTGTTGGTGTGGAGTCCTCTCTTCCTGTGGCCATAGACCACACCGGCTGTAGTTTCACACACTGCTATACTTCCTGAGCTTATAGGAATGGTCAAGTAACTCCTTGACACTCCGGGCCATACCAGGGTCCGAAATTGGTCCTCCAGACACAATTTCTCCTCACACCCTTAGTCCAAAGACCACTCAACTGGCCCATCTAGGCTCAACATCGAAACCTTGGCTCTGATACCAAACTGTAACACCCCACATCTTTCACTCACTACTCTATAGGTGTTACTACGCGGAATAACAACATTCTCACTAATACTTAATCACATGCATTTAAAACAAGTTAAACACATTCAACACAGAGTATTCATACGAATTACTGCCATAATGAACAATCAATACTATTTAATATTAATTCATATACATAGCGGAATTCATGATAACATAAGCAACACAGTCATGCAAAACATGATTAAAGAATAATCAGGTACTTATCTTTGAAACAGTGGTAGTTCCACCAACCAAGTGCAGGTCTTCCATAAACCTCCCATCCTTAGACCGCACTGCTCATCAGCTCAGTAGTGGGTCACCCCCAATATGGGACTAAGCTCCACCCCAAAGCAAGGATTCCTAGGCTAGGCTGAGGTTACAGGGAAAACAACACAGAAATCCAGAAGGATTCTTCCCAAGATTCCATCTTACGCCCACTACTACCAGAGTCTCATTCCCCACATGCCTGTTCCGCCCAGGAGTATACACCTTCACAAGCACATTCCATCAGTGCTAACCTCCCTCTCTGGGTCTCGGCAATAGGCTAGATCAAGAAGTATCAGATCTCGAAGCTGGTGCTGGACACTCTCTAGAAGAAACCGCTTCCCAGCAAACTCTCTCACCTAGAGAGAATTTCCCACAGACTTGACAACCTGCCTCTTCCAACAACAATCACCTCCCTCACCTAGAAAGAGGTCATACACATGTTCACTCACAACTTGTACTGGATAGCAAGCCACACGCAGTCCAGCTCTGTGTGGCCACCACAGCCAACTGGAAAAACAAACATGGGCTTCCCAAACAGGCTTATCAATGGCGCAAGGTCTCACAGGGTTGGTTCTCGGGAACGTGTGAAAAACAATCCATGTAGGAAATGACATGGGTTCCACGGCTCAGAATGGAGAGGGTGAACTCAGCCTCTTCAGAAACAAACACAGGCTTCTCGGCTTCCAGAAGAGAGGGTATACACGGTTTTTTCAGAGCCAAACATAGGCTTTTCGGCTCACAAGGAAGCACGAGGGTTCTCTGTAGAGCTCGGGTCAGTTCAGAGCCCGTACATGCTCAGGCAGTATCAATGGAAAATGGGCGAGGAGACCTCTCACGTCTCATCTTGGCTATTTTATTCGCATGGGTCAGGGCTGACACTTGTCGCCCTGGAAACTGCATGCATTTACCCAGCACACATCACCTTCCTCATGGTTAGGAACTTAATATAAAATATAAATGGCACATGTTCTTTTGGAATAATAATAAAATATTATTCCCAGGCTTAAGCCCCCTAGGCTAAAAACTTAGCTCCTTTTCCCACCTTCCAGCGCCTAATCCCTTGCCTTCTCTGTGGAAGCTTAGTCTCCCTTCACTCATTCATCATGGTCGGTCTGCACCTGGCGGTGTTTACAATTTTATTAAATGTTCTGCATACATACAAGTACAAAATCATGCACTTGGCCTCCAACCCTTAGGCTCTCTGGCCTAACAATCACATAAGCCCACCGACTTATACAAACTTGGCTCACCAGCCTATAACACATATTTACAATTCATTTCATACATCAGATTTACAACTGGGCTCAGCCTTGGGGAGATTACAGTAGGTCCTGACCACCTATCAAGGGTCACAAATGGAGAAGAAACTACGAATATCGAAGATGAATTTATGGATGCACAACTATTCTCAGTACAGATTGCTGATGAATACTTTATAGACATCATTCAGTACTTGAGTATAGGTACTGCGCCGCAAGAATATATCATCATGGAGAAGAAAAACCTGGTAGTTTGCGCAACTGACTATCAACTGATTGCAGGACATTTATATAAGATGGGCGTAGATATCATCTTGTGAAGATACACGTTAGAACACGAAATACCAAGAGTCTTAGAAGAATCCCATGAGGGAATAACATGAGGGAATTATGCAGGTAAATCTACCGTGCAGAAGGTATTGCGCGCATGACTATGGTGGCCAACGATTCACAGAGACTTGAAGGAGTACTGCCAAGGATGCGATGTCGGTCAAAGGGTAGGAAAACTCAAAAAAAGGGTTGAGATGCCATTATGACCACAAGTAACATTACAGGCATTTGAAAAGTGGGCAATAGACTTTGTGGGACCAATCAACCAACCCGCAAAAAGAATAGGGGCTCGGTGCATTATTACCACGATGGAATATTTAACAAGATGGGTGAAAGTACCAGTAAAAAGATTGCAGCACAAAAACAACAACACATTTTTTTTTTGAACACGTAATCACCAGATTTGGGTGCCCAAGAGTATTGAAGAGCGACCAAGGCACACACTTCATAAACAACACCATCTGCGCGATGAATGAAGAGTTTGAAGTCCATCATTAGAAGAGGACACCGTATCATCCACATTCAAATGGCATAGTGGAAGCCTTCAACAAAATTCTGGAGAACGCGCTAACAAAGATATGTAACGTCAACATAGATGATTGGGACCTCAAAGTACCAACAGTATTATGGGCATACAGGACTACATGCAAAAGGTTGACAGGGCACACACCATTTAAACTGGTTTATGGCCAAGAAGTAGTGGTGCCATTATAATTCTTAGTACCAAGCTTGTGCACAGCAGCCATCACACAAATGACTGAGCGAGGCACAGTACAAGAGAGACTGAACCAGTTACTGACCATGGAGGAATACTGAATCTTAGCAAGATTCCACCAACAATTTCAGAAGGCCAGAGACAAGGTTTGGCATGATAGACACATCAAGAAGAAAATGTTCAAGGAAGAAGATCTTGTATTGATGTATGACAACAAATCATTTCAGCACCCAGGAAAGCTCAGAATGCATTGGTTAGGACCGTACGAGGTAAAATCTGTCACAGATGGAGGAGTTGTACATTTAAGAGATTTAGCAGGTGTAGAACTAAGAGGAATGATCAATGGGAGTCGACTAAAGCTATATAAGGGCAGTCAACCATCCATCACGCAGTAAAAAAAAAATAAAAAAATTTGAAAAAGAACAAAAAGGAATCAAAACCAAAGCGGGTGCAGTGCGCCAGAGGTAGAAAGGCCACACGAGTTTAGAAAGAAAAATTCGACAAAGGATAATGGTCACATCAAAAGGGAAACAAGCGGGAAAAGGAAAGTCGACAAAAGCGGTACGACAAGACAACACTAGGCGGAATTGAACAATGGAAAGGACCGATGGGACACCACATTAATCGTGGCAACTAAAGTCGGCAACGCAGAAGTAATGGAAAGTATGAAAATGCCAGAGATGCATTGAACCTACAGTTATGGTGCATTAAAACCATAATGGAGGAATCGTCCTCAACAAGCCTCATGGGAAGCCGATACAACACGCGAGCATGAGAGAAACTAGTCTATTTGCGAAAGGAGAATAGATAGAGAGAAATAACAGCTAGAACACACAGAGTGAGGCTATAAAGATCACAGAATTTATTTGAACCCAACAAACGTTCAACAATCACTGCTATGGCACGACCGAAGCCAACAAAAGAAATCCAGAGTGCCAGACCAACCGGGTTTCAAACTAGGTCACGAGGACTGTTGGAAGAGGATGAACAGTAGCAGCCAGAGATCATCAATGTTGACAAAATCCCATCCCCAGAGACGATACTGGTGAATCACACACTGATACTAGAAGAAAATCAATAGCCATAAGCAGAGGCCATGAAGCTAGATACTCTAGCAGTGGCGTAGGAGCCTCAGAGCCAGGAAGTAGAAACCCTAAAGGAGGTGCAACCAGAGAGCACTGAAACATCCTTGGAAGTTAATGGAACAATGTCGAATTCAGAAGTAGCAGTGGAGCCAGATGAGTCTCAAATGACCATATCAAAACACCTACCAGGGGAGATGGGTAAAGATGTCTTGGCTTGGCCGAAATCGGTTACAGAGGAGCAACCAGAAGCCACTGGAAATTCGAGACAACGACCACCGCAGCAGAAAGACAAAATACAAATACCAAGGTCACCTCACAAGAAACCTGCAACAGAAATTGTTCTACCACGCATACCAGCTGGGGTATAGGTAGGACTAGAGCTATTGGGCCATGTCGAGAAGATCAAATATTCATACCATGATGTAGCAGATGAATCCAAGTTCCTAGAACTTCCGCAAAGGGTCTTTATACACACCAAGGGTACAACGCGAGTTGGAGAACCGATCAACTAGCCATACCAGTGGGCAACTAGGCTGGAAAAAATGAGAATTGTAGGTTTGTTGGACCTACCACATTTTGGAAGAGGCCAATATGCAACAACATGCGTCAAACATCTGTTAGCAGCCACACATGGAGGAGACATATGGATGGACAAGCCTGTCTCCATAACTGTTGAGATTATTGCACAAATAACAAGATTACAAATCTGGGGTATGGATCCCCCGTTGTTTTTGGATGAAAAAACCAAGGAGAAAGCGCTAGAGGAAGAGATGAAGAAGAATTATGGCACCGCCAGAGGGATAAGAGGGATCATCATGAAACGAATCAACAACACAACCACACAATTGGGAGCGAAAATATTAGCCTGGAAGCTGCTAAGAAAATGTCGCAGGGAGGAAGTCCCAGCTAGAGTTATTGCAGTTGTAGCCCAGTGTGTAGAAGGCACCTCAATGAGTTGGGCGCCATACTTATTGAACTTGTTCCTAGAGGACTGCAAGGATGAATAGGACCTAGGCACAAAGTTCCACTACTCATGGTTGATTACCTTAATAGCCTTCATGGGATGGAAAGAGCCAAGGTATGTAGTTTTTTGTACCAGACCAAAGCCATATGGAGCGAGGTGCTTGTTGCTCAAAGCTAGGCTAGACTCGAGGAAAAAGAAGGTGAATAGATCCATTTTTGAGGGATACCTACGCGACCTATAAGAATCCATCTCCGAGATGTGGAGAATTACACAAGAAGTTGTCACGCGATATGCTAACATTGCCAAATTCCAGGCCACATGACAAACAATGTGGATCCAGGCAAGGAATGATCTGGAGAAACAGTGGCTATAGATGTGCTACTACATCACAGAGGGTGACATTGACATGGTCATCAACAAATGGCCTGAGGAATGGAGGATTCCAACCATTACCTAGGAAGTGTCGGAAAGAACAATAGAGGAAGAGGCAGAGCAGGGAGAAACATAGCCTCTAGAAATCCAACTGCCCAAGAAACCAAGAATGGGCCAAGGCAAGACAACATGGGAAAATGAAGGTCCAAAGAAAACGGGAACATAGAAGGGGGAAAAGGAGAATACACAGCCGGCCAAAGAGAAGCAGAAGGAAGCTGAGGCCGCGCAAGAGACCACAAAAAGTCCCAATTCCCAGGAAGTAGGGGGAAGCAAGAGACCAACAATGCAGACCGAAAGATCACCCAAGAAAATGAAGTCACAAAGACCGCCTCTAGAATATATGATTACAGATGATGAATAAGAGATGATAGTCCGAATGGTCTAGGATTTCTTATCTGAGGACTTCAACCATGCAACACATCATAGGGACAAACTTCAAAAAGAGTTGGCAGAAATGGGGTAGTTCCTTAAGAAATTTGGGGAAGTACAGATAGCAAGCAGCAGCAGGGGCATAGAACCATCAACACCATAGACCGAGGAAAGAGTGGAGGTAGAAGAACGAGATACATTCCACTCATTACCACACACAAATGCAATATTCTACATCACACCCAGTATGTTGTGCATGGAAAAAATCATGGGGGAGAAACCCTTGAAGAATTAAGCCACATCCAATTGGTCTTGACGCGGATTCCATCCAAGGAACTACAAAAGTTGCAGGTTAGCGTCGACCATGAGGTACAGTATCGTGCACACAAAGACTTATTCGAATTACATAAATCAACAGAGAAGTGAGAGGTGTTGGAAAAAGTATGTGAGCAGGTCAAGTCCGAAACTCAGGAGGAAAGAGAACGTAGGAATGAATTGGAACGAAGAGTAGGAGGAATTTTTGAGAAGCTTCCAAACACCGCACAAGGGAATGAACTTGTAGTAGCAGAAAAGATTGATCAGATTGTGCAGGAAATCGAGCAATACTAGAAGGAGATTGAGAATATCCAAGAGCATGTTATACCAACCACACCACTAGTAGTGAATGAGAAAAGGAAGCGGGAAGCAAAAATGTAGCTTTAGGAGATAGAGAAGAAGGTCAACATAGCCACTGACTTGTTCAACAAAGTAGCACAACTTTGGACTAGGTTGGAGGAGCATCTGAAGGTCTAAGAGTGGGACAAGGAAGAGGAAAGGATCAATGCAACGATCCAAGAGCTCAAGAAAAAGTAGAAGACAATACCAATCCCAGAATGAGTCAAAGGGATGCAGAAGATGAAGAAGCTACAGGAAGAACTCATCACTACAAAAATGAAAAAACAGGAGCATCAGGCTCAAATGGAGCCATTACAAGAGCAGGTAGCAGAAGTACTGGCACAGGAAGAGGAATATAAGAAACATATAGCATAGACCTAGGCAGAATGTGTAGGATTGATCAACGACGAAGTGGCAGTCCAGGTAGTGGACACAATCAAGGAGAAGACCATGCAAGCAGTGACACAAGCAAAAGAGCTCAAGGAAAAGTTCCAGACGATCACCAAGGAGATCGAGGAAGCTCAAAAGGATTAGGTGGCTCAGGATGAGCCACATGTCAGTGTTGGGGGCATGTTGGTAGTAGGCCGAAGTGGAAATAAGGATGATCCTGGGGAAAGAAAGTGTGCATAAAGTGAAGCAACAACTGAAAGGAAATGCCACATGCATGAATGCAAGAAAGAGTGCACAAGGAAAGCGACAACTGGATGGAGGAACAACACGTGCACATGGGAGGAAGACCTAACTTCAGTAGGGTTAGCGTTTTGGTAATGAATTTTAATGGATGAAGAGCCAAAGATGTATAAATACTGATACTAAGGTATTGTGGACGAGTTTCTTATTTTTTGAGGGAATTTATAGTTGTTTCGATTTATTTAGTAGTTGGATTTGCATTATCATAGATATGTATGAGTTGGTGCGATATGTAATGTTTTTGTATGAACTATTTTGTAAGAAGTTGAGCTAAGAGAAGGGGAGAGAAGGTAGATATTGAGGATTATATCGTAGCCTGAGGAGCCTGATGCGGTCTAGTTTGCCTCATATAGATCTTACCCATCTGAGGAGAATTGTAAACGCCTGACGTTGTAGATTAGAACTACCATAATAAAAGAGTCGAGAGACAAATCTTTGTGGATGTATCCTAGGAGGGGGTGAACCACGGTAATATCTATGTAATGTGATGAATGCATGCATATATTTATCCTATTTTAAGTAGTTAAATATTGTGCTTAATGAATGAATGGGTTATTATATTTCTATGAAATAAGGTTGCGATTATTAAGGAAATAAGTTGTTGAAGGTAATGCACAGTCGCGAATAACAGTAGGTTAGAATCACAAGTTATAGTAAATGTATTTGAATACAGATCTCATATCTCATACTCAATCCTGGGCTGTAAACACCTGAGTCTTACAACCACCCATTAAAGCTATCTTGGGTGAGACTGGGCGACACATTTTGTGTGTTGTGTTGCCTTCTGGTTTTCAAGAAGGGTCGATAGTTTTAGAGGCTTTGTTGGAAACTTGAAATACATGAACCTTGGGTCAATAAGAAGCTCAGAGTAGAATAGAGGAGAGTAACCAACACGTGCCTAAAATGGAGGTCATATGCAAAAGTTACAGCCCCGGGAAGTTGCAGTACCACTTACCCATCGATGCCCACGTAACTTTTGGCCTTTCATCTCTTAGGGTTAGGTTGTTGGATTTTTAGGGTCTTGGCATTCATGAGTAATGTCAAAAATGCCTATGGAACCTCATTGTAACCATTCTGATCAGATGGATGTGTGTAGTAGACACATCTATTCTCATAGATAACTACCACCATTTGAACGAGTTGTTTTTAGTTTTGTAGTTTTACAATTTTAGCCTATTTTATTTATTCAATAGAAGTTATTGTTCACTGGATATGTGTTGTTGTTCTCCATATATTTGTGTTATTGTATTAATTTTGTTATTCCTTTCATTCCGTTCATAAATTTGGATCAGTGGTATCATAACGATCTTCTCTTCATTTATTTTTATTTGTGCATGTCCCCGACAAGATCTAGGTACAAGAAGTTGGGACTTGAACTAGTCAAGCCTTTGCAAGATCGACCATGCTGAGCCTGACAACAACCCATGGGGGATGAGAAGAAATATGATGGAGCAGGTGATCCTTTTAAAAATTTTCTCGAGGAATCCCTTGTGCAACAAAGGAATGGAATGATGGACAAATTTGCATAGATCCTTCAACAAATACCCACAAGAGACACATCTTCATCGCGTGACCATGCAACCCCATTCAAGGTACAAGTAAATTTTCATATTCCATTATTTGAAGGACAGATAGATGTGGATTCTCTAGATAAATGGTCGAATCTTCTCGAAGGGTATTTTTCGGTCCACAATTTTTCTGATAGGGAAAATATTTATTTTTTACTCCTCAAGGGCATCCCCCATGTTAAGGAATAGTGGGGTACTTACTCTAAGAAAAGGGCCATAGAGGAATCTACAATATTTTTGGTCACACCCACATGGGATTCCTTGAGGGATGCCATTAAATAAAAATACTACCATGTTGGAAGCTACGAGGACCAGTACACAAGATTGACCACGATGAGTCAGGAAAGGGACAAGACAGTACCATATTTCACCAATATTTTCCATACCCTATGCACCAAATTGGGTATCAAAGAATCTAAACGACATCTAGTGCTGAAATATATTGACTATTTTCATTGATACATTCAAACAAAAATGGAGTTTCTGGACATCACATCATTAGGTGCAGCTTATAGATATACTATCAAGATTGAGCAGAATTTTAAGCAGAAGAGGAGAGAGTTTGGATCTCCAAAATCCTCACAGTTGAAGTAGGGAAAAGGTGGCCCAACCCACAAAACAAGGGATAGATCAAATATGGTTTCTCTCAGGACAACCAGTACAAGCCGCAACCCAAGAAGGGTAATGAGAAGTTGAAGGACAAAAGAAAATTGTGTGAATACCATAAAATCCCTTGGCACAACATCGAAGAATGTCGTTGCAAGAAGTCACTGGTGTTTGAGTTGAAATTTTCCGAGTTGGAGGAAGATTCTAACTTCAAATTAAATACAGAAAGTGGGAAATGGATCATCGATGTCAAACCCAATGCCACTGTTGCTACCACCAAATTACAACCAAGAGAACCAGAAGAACCAGAGGAAGGGGAATGCCTCTTTCATTCACAGATGCAGGTAAATTGGACTCTGTTGCATTTCATTGTTGATAGTAGCAGTAAGAAGAACCTGATTTCAAAAGAGGTCATCAAGCGGCTAGACCTGTCAATTACATTGCACCCGCAACCCTACATTATTGTCTGGCTTCACCAAGGATGAGATCTATGTGTTAACCAACAATGTTGTCTTCCCTACAACATCAAGCCCTTCAATGACAAGATATTGTGTGATATTTCTCCCCATGAAGTTTGTGATGTTCTTTTAGGCTAGCCATATTTTTGGAAGCAACATGTTGTGTATGATTCTAGACCTTGCAATATTTTTATTACTTTGGGTAGACAATTGTACAGGATACCATAGGTAGTCCCTCCTACTGCTATTTCTTTAATCTTTGCTAAGCAAAGTAGTAAGGTCATTTCATTGACCAGGAATTTCATCTTCTTTGTGATCTATGCTCATAGTAAGAAGAAGTTTGTTGCCACATCCGTGACCTATACATATAATCTATATTTGTATTGGAAGAAAGTGGATAGGATCATGGAATAGTATAGAGACATCTCCTCCTCACCCACCAGGGTACCGACACACTTCCAAGTCAAGCATCCAATTGATATAAACCTCGATGAACCATTGCCTAATGGACCAGTCTATTTTCTCTCACTGATGGAAAATAATGAAATCAAGTGCTAGATCCAAGAGCTTCTTCAAAAGGGGTACATATGACCTAGATCCTCCCCTTGCGGGAGCCCAATTGTGATGGTGCAGAAGAAATACGGGACATTGTGACTCTACATTGATTACAAAGCATTAAACAAAGTCATAGTTAGGAACTGATACCCAATTCCACAAATCGATGGCCTTCTTGACCAACTCAAGGGGGGAAAGTTCTTCAAAAATATTGACCCAAAGTTTGGCTACCACTAGGTCATGCCCTTTGGATTAACAAATGCACCAACAAATTTCATGAGATTGATGGATGATGTATTGAGACCCTTCACCAACTCATTTTTGGTGGTAGATATGGATGACATCCTCATCTTCAACAAAAATTGGGAGGAGCACACGTAGCATATTCAACAGGCTTTGGGCACTCTACGGCAACACAAGTTATATGCCAACTTGGAAAAATGATCCTTTGGCATGAATAGGGTCCAATACTTAGGATACATTGTTGATGAACATTGGATACATGTGGATCTAGCTAAGATCCAAGTCATTCATGACTGGCCAGCCCTGACCACACTAACTGAGATTTAAAGATTCTTTGGACTTGCCAACTTCTACAAAAGGTTTGTGTTGGGATTCTCCCATATTGCACGAGCCCTCAGCCAAGTAAAAAAGGGAAGTGGAAAGGAAAATTTTTCATGGAGGAAGACACAAAAATAGGCATTTGATGATCTGAAGCATCGCTTATGCTCAGCTCCAGTACTCTTCTTACCTGATCTGCAATAACCGTTCGATATTGAGACTGATGCCTCCAACTATGTTGTAGGTGCAATCCTCACTCAGCATGGTCATCCAGTAGCATACCATAGTGATATACTCTCATATACTGTCTGTAAATACCCCACATATGAAAAAATAATTGTATTCCATTGTGTAATCCCATCGTAAATGGAAACATTACATTCTGGGAAAGGGGACAATCATCCACACTAATCACAAGCCTTTGTAGTTCATACAGAGACAAAGGAAGTTGCAGAACCACCTCCATCAAAAGTGGTCCACATACATACAACAATTCCATCCCAACATCAAGTATAAAACATGGAGAAAAAATTGTTTCGTTGACTGCCTCAATCTCCCTCCCATTGTTACACTCACCACACTGTTCCATTCTTGTGGGCATGAGGCATTCGAGTGTCCCCAACTTTATCAGTGCGACCCTAACTTTTCCACCACCTATCAACTCTTGGGTACATGAGAAAATGTCACCGATTTTCACATCCAGGATGGATTTTTATGTCATCTGGGCCACCTCTGTGTTCCCACAAGCGAGCGTGCAAAGATGATTTGGGAGGCTCAATACAGTCGGATGGAAAGACATTTTGACATGGAGAAAACTATGGTCGTTCTACAGAAACATTTTTATTGGCTGAAACTTCGACAATATGTCACCAAGTATATAAGATCTTGCACTGCCTGTGTCATTTCCAAGACAACCATCAAGAATCAAGTCTTATACAACCATATTCCTACTCCCGAGAGGCCTTGGGAATTCATATCGATGGATTATATGTCTGGCCTTCTATCGACCAAGCATGGAAATGATTGTGTATTTGTGGTGGTTGATCGGTTTTTGAAGATGGCCTTTATCGCAGCCTGGAAGAAGAGAATCATAGCGTAAGATACTACCAATCTCTTCTTTGAACGAGTGTGAGTCCATTTTGGGATGCCACAAACAATCGCCTCAAATCGATATAATAGGTTCCTCAACACATTTTGGTCAAGTCTCTAGTCATTGTTGGACACCAAGCTCACTAAATCTAGTACTTTCCACCTGCAAACCATTGACCAGACAAAGTTCGTTAATCAGATGATTGTGCACATCCTGCGCTTGTACAACTCTAAGCATCCATGTACATGGGATGGAAGTCTTCCCTATGTTCATCAAAACTAAAACAAGGCTCTCCATAGCTCTAATGGACATATCCCATTTTAGGTGGGGATGGGATTCCAACCCTTGGGTCCCATTGATGTTGCACTATCTCTTGCAACCACATATGCAGAATCTTCACATGTTTAGTCTGAGGCCGACAAAGCCACCAGATTCATTGAGTGGATTTAGCACATCAGCTAATAGAACCATGGGATTTTTCAGAAAGCCAATGCTAAGTATAAGCAACGCCATGATAAACACCGGGTACTGCACCAGTTTTAGGTCGGAGACAAGGTATGATTACACTTGTAGAAAGAGTTCCTTATAGGGCCCCATCAGAATCTCCTCCCACTTCTCTATGGGTCTTACACTATCACCAAGGATGTGGGTAGAAATTCTTTTGATCTCAACACTCCACCTTTCCTTGGCTTGCACCTAGTGTTCAATCTGGACCTCCTTCGACCATATTTTCCACCATTATTGGACACCTCAGAGATCACATAACAATTGACACCAACAAATCTCAACCTTGACTACATGGAATAGGCATCCACTGATCAGATAGTGGAAACACAGGTCAAGGGAAATTTCCAGTAGAGGATCTAGCTTTATCGAGTTGTCAAGGAAGGGCAACTCATACACAAGGGCAAGTGGCTTACCTAGGGCCAAATTCAACAGAATTTTCCTCACCTAATGGGGGAACTCAATGCAATGGAGACCATTGCCTCCTAAGGGGGGAGGAATGATCCAGGTGCATATTTGTGGCCACCCACCTGTTATCACACAAACTTGTCAAAGTCTTGTGGGATTGTAGTTTCTAACTAAGTTTGTGGTTTTGCCTTGCTTTTCTCCTTTTTTCCCACCAAGATTTAGGTTTCCCCCACTTTCATCTTGTGTTTTCCCTATGTTTGTCCTCGAACATTTGAGTGACCTTTTGTTTTGCGTAAATCCTTCCTCAGAAGTCTCATCCTCGAGATTTTGTTTTCTCGGGGTTAATCACTACCCTCTCTACCTCTATCACTAATCCTTTTACCTTCCTAAGCCTTCAGCCAGTCGTCCAAGTATTTGTTTACAGAGGCCATAGCCATAAATTCAATATGAAACACTGAGAGTGGTCTGATATGGAATCAAATCAAGTGAGAGAGCAAGCTCAGTTTGGCGAAGGAATTTTCATGTCAAAGCTCAGAGATCAATGATGAATAATAAGCATGGGAATCAGGAGTTTGGAACGTTGTTGAAGTTATTTGTAAAGGATCTGAACCCCCAAAATTTGAAATCAGCAGGAGTCATCCGATCCAGCAGGGCATGTGGCACCAGATTCGAATCATGGAGAAGGTCATTTCGAGAAAGATGAAGTGAGGGATGCACAGATTTCCCGAGTCCTGGAATTACGAAGACCTAAAGTCCTGAAATGTTGATATTCATCTGGGCCATCTGATTCAAAGGGGCGTGTGGCACCTAATCTGAGAAATCATGATTTCACGACTCAGAGGTTTTAGCATGGAGAACGGCGTAGATTCGTGAATATCCTAGGAGTTGGGCCCATGATCACAGCCCATGGTTATATGGGAAGCATGGCCATAAATAAGGGTAAGTGCATGTTGAGCAGTGGGTGGCTGAGGTTTTTGAGCAAGCATCCTGACCGTTAAATTCAAAGAAAATATGACCATCGATCTAGATGGACTATTTCAAAGATTCGAGCATCGAGATATTTGGAATCAAGTGGAGTGAAGACTCCTGAAATGCGAAATCCCGAAATTTCACGTAGGAGCCTCGGGTCATGGCCCGAGGTCGCATGAAGCGATGGATAGAAGATGCACCAAGGCCGAAAGAGTTTGTATTGTTCACAGAGGAATATCTACATGGCCTTGAGGTGTCAGGATTGTCTTGGAGGAGTCATGAGCATTGCCTGGAGAATTCTTGGGTGTCAGGTCTCGTCCCGATCCTGATGAAGGTAGTTAATGAAAATGAGGGAGGTGGTTGAAACTTCATCTCACCCCATAAATGGAGAGCATGGAAGAGCTAGCCGTGGAGGCAGACTGTCAACCCAATGTTCCCCTGTCAATGAATTCTCCTGCAAGGCCCATACTGATCTCAGATCACGTTTGACAAAAGAATGCAAGTGCAGACTGACAGAAGATATGCAGACACAAAGCTTTGATTGTAGTAGCCATGTCACAGTCCTGATGGTGGCAAGTTGTTCTGAGTATAAATACTCAGTTTTGATATTTTGTCAAGGTCGATGGTTGAACTAAGCTCTCGTATGTAAAGTTTTAGTAAAGCCTATGGTTCTCTGGATATGTATTGAATTTTGAGACTGTTTAATGAAAGTCAACCTTCTTTTTCACCTCTTTTTCCTTTGATATTGAAGGCTCGTGCATGGATGATCTAGTCGATTTGTTGTAATCATGTTGTGATGTATGTTTGATTACAATGTTGTTACAACGTCTTTTGTTTTCTGAAACTTTGGACTCAAGAGGATCTTGTATTCAAAGCTTTTCCTCCTTAGGCTGCTGGAAGACCGAATGTCCATAACAGTCCTTTACATTTTCTCCTCAAGTTCTTCCCCCTACTCACCCTTACTAGAATTTACTGACTGAATTTAGATCAAGACCTCATATGCTTATGCATATCAACCCAGTTTTCATAAAGAGATACTATCCTGAGTTTTCATCCATTGGACCCCGCTTAAATTTATTCATTGTAACATAAAAATTGATGGGTACTGGGCTTACCTCTGCTGCAATCCAGATTTGACTTCTAGTGCTAACATTTTTGGCACCGCTGCCAGGGATGAATTGAATATTTTCCCTGGGATTGAACGACAAAGCTTATTGGTTCTGAAGGTGCATCAGAACTCAGTACATTGAAGATTGCAACTGTGCACCTGGCGACTCCATTGTTCCAGCTGTGGCTTCCAGAGGCAGACACATGAGGTCTACTCCACAGCTTCCTTTAGTGACACCTGAAGTTGATCCAGAGAAAATTATCAGAAGACAAAAGACCCTTCAGGAGGGTACTTCTACTATTGAACTAGGTGATTCTGGTAACTTTCATTATTTTCCTATAGAAACTCTAGTAGTTGTTTCTCATTTTCCTATTACACCATCTGCTGGAGCTTCTAGAAGTTTAAATTTTTGGAGTTTTCCTGTTGATTATCCCTATCCCAGTTTCACCACTCCTCCTCCTGTTAAATTTGTTGCTTTTACAGAGGGAGAAACCTCTGTTCCCTCAATCCCTGAGGCCTTTTCTCCATATCCTCAGTTGTTTCCCTTTGTTCCCAGAAGCACACCTCCAATCTCCCCGATCCAAACTCCATCCCCTCCCGGTTCTCCTCTGGTTCACACTCCAATGGTAGGAGCTAATACACCTAGAAATAGAATGGATTCTATAGTAGCTGCTAGATATGCCCCTCTCATTTTTCCTCAGCCTCTTAATGCCCTCCTAGCCAACGACTGCCTTAAGAAGTTGCCTAAGTTTACGGGGGAGGGAGATATTATTGCAGAGGAGCACCTTGCAAATTTATATAGTTATGTTGATAACTATGTCATAGTATATGAAGATGTGTGGATGAGGATTTTTTTCCATAACATTGATGGAGAGGCTAGGAAATGGTTTAGGGCCCTAGCTCCTGGATCCATTGCTGGGATTGAGGCTTTAGATGATGTCTTCTTGATACAATGGGGGGATAAAAAAGACTTTATGTATTATATCACAGAGTTTGGGTCCCTTAAAAGGAAAGATGGAGAGTCTGTCTCTAACTTATCCAAAAGATTAAAAAAAATGTACAATAAGATCCTTGCTGAGATAAAGCCTGCAGAGGCCTCTGCGAAAATTACCTATTCTAGTGATTTTGACCCTGACTTTTGCCTCCTGCTAAGAGAGAGAAGAGCTATGTCCTTGGCTCATATGCAAGATGCAGCCCTCAAAGTAGAGTCTAATGTATTGGCAGATGACCAACTCAAGGGTAAGGATGATAGAGACAGAGGAAAGGGGAGGTCTGAAGCTTCAACCTCTGGTTCCTCTATTGCTCCCCCTCAAATGGATGATGTAACCAAGTTACTAAAATCACTTTCAGCTAGAATGGAGAGATTAGAATTGGAGGGGAAGAAGACATACATAAATCCTCAAAATGATGATAACAAAGGAAACTTCAGGAGGCCTAATAACAATGCTCCTCAGATTATTGAAAGGGAACAAAGGAATAGAGATAGAGAAGATCAGAAAGTCCAGACCCCTCTCCAAAATAATCTTGTTATGGATGATGAAGGAGAGGAAGAAGAACTCGATCCAGAAATCCACTATCTTGGAGACATATCCTCTTTTCCTCACTTGACTCAATCAACATACGAAGTGTCTCTCATGGACAACCAATTAAACGAGTTGATCAAGGGGGACAAGGCCCGTAGCAGCCTGAACATATACAACCTCAGGTCCAAAAAGAAAGAAGCAAATCCTGATGTTCTTGATCAACCTACCATAGAAGAAAAGCCTGCTAAATATGTAGTAGGCAACAAAAAAGGTAATAAAATTAAAATCCCCTCTCCAGTGGTCAAAAATCTTGTCCCGAAAGTGAAAGAAATTCCAAAGCCCACATCCACTTTTAATTTCGAGAATGAGATTCAAAAAATTAGGATCCCTGTACCCCTTTCAGAATTGGTGAAGCATGAAGATTTCAAAAGGAGCCTCTCTAAGTTGTTACTGCCCAAACCCTCAAATCATCCCATAGACTCAATCAATTTGCAAGATGAAAATCCAGCAGTCATCTTAGGTCCCATGGTAGAAGATAGAGACGATTCATCCCCTCCCTTCTATTCCTCACTGAACATACATGATAAAGTGTTGCATAATTTTTTGATGGGTTCAGGGGCGTCTCATAATCTCATTCCCAAAATTGTCATGGAAGAACTTGGATTAGAAATCACTGAGGCTTATCATGATTTATATTCTTTTGATTCAAGGAGAGTGCAGTGCCTTGGGGTTATCTACGATCTGGTTGTGACCATGTTTCAACTGCCCATGAAAAGTGTGGTCATGGATATCATGGTGTCTGATGTTCCTCCCAAGTTTGGCATAATCTTGTCAAGATCTTGGATAAAAAGGATTGGAGGAACATTTCATATGGACCTCACATATGCTACCATTTCTGTGTATGGGGGGGAGCATAGAAGACTGTCTAGAGAAGCTTAGTTGGCCTGTATTATTAGTGATGAAGCAAACCCCACCAATCATCCTATCTTTGCACTTGGCACTGATTTGGGATCCATCTTATTGAAGCTCATCGATGCCCTTGAACCTCCTCTTGAAATCAGAAAACAGTCCCTTACTCTCTGTGAAGATTCTCCTCTGATTACTTCTGTTTGGAAAATGTTTTTTGATGGAGTCTCTTCTAGGGAAGGTGATGGTGTTGGGGTGGTATTTGTCTCTCCTGCTCAAGAAATTATGTCTCTGTCATACAAGTTAGAATTTGAAACTACTAATAATGTGGCAGAATATGAAGCTCTTGTTTTGGGTTTGAGGACTGCAAAAGACATGGGAATTGAAGAGATATCAGTGTTTGGGGATGCTGAGTTAATTTTCCATCAGATCATAAAAAATTATCAAACCAAGCACCCTCATCTTAGGAGTTACAGAAATGAAGTCTGGGATCTAGTCGACAGTTTTTTCTTGTCTTTCAACATCTCATTTGTTCCAAGAGAAGAGAATGCTATGGCCGATTCTTTAGCTGCGTCAGCAAGTAATTTCAGAGTCCCTTTGCTACCTAAACTCAGGTATGATGTAGAAGTAAAATATAGACCCTCTATCCCCGATAATGTCAAGCATTGGAAAGTGTTTTAGGATGATCTTGAAATCAAAAGATTCCTAGAGACTGTCGAGGAATTTTCTGCATTACACATTGATCAAGAGCCTGATTCTAAAATAAATCCTCATGCTGATGTTTTTTTGAACAAAATTTCTAATCATCATATTGTCCAGCTACCCAACAATCATATCCCAAGGGGACTAGTTCCTTTGGAAAGACTATTTGATAGGAACAATGTGGCAGTAAAGGGTAAGGTCTCAAATGAAGAAGTTGACGTGAATGAGTGCATTATCGGCACAAAGGATGATCCAAAATTAGTCAAGTTGTCAAGCAGCCTATCAAGGGAACAAAGGACCGAGTATGATGAGTTATTAAGAGAATTTGATGATGTGTTTTCCTAGACCTATGAATATCTCAAAACATATGACTCAAGCATCATTGAGCATAAGATCCCATTGAAGGAGGAGGCCAAACCATTTAGGCAGAAATTAAGACAAATAAACCCCATGCTGCTGCCTATTATGGAAAGGGAGGTAAAGAAGTTGTTGGACGCCCAAATCATTGTCCCTTTGAGATATTATGAGTAGGTAGCCAACCTGGTTCTAGTAAGGAAGAAGAATGGAGAAATTAGACTTTGTGTCGATTTAAGGAACTTGAACAAAATCTCTAAGAAGGACAATTACCCTTTGTCGAAGATGGGTAATGAGGGGGTCAAAATTGATTCAGGCAGAGTAGAATCTATTCAAACCTTGTCATTTCCCATATCCAAGAAGGAATTCCAATCTTTCCTGGGCAAAATTAATTTTTTGAGAAGGTTTGTTTCAAATTTTGTTGAATTGGTGAAGCATATCACAACCATGCTCAGAAAGGGTAATGAAGTAAAATATGTTGAGTCCATAGATTCTTTGGATTGAATTGAGAAGGCACTCACTTAGGCACCTGTGATTATCAATCCTAATTACTCCAAGGATTTTTTATTTTTTCCTTTGCCTCGTTTGACACAGTAGCAACTATTTTATTGCAAAAGAATGTTGAAGGGTTGGAGTAGCCCATTGCCTTTTTCAATAGGGCATTAAGAGATGCAGAGATCAAATATGACATCATGGAGAAGTAGGCCTATGCTTTGGTGAAATCCCTCAAATATTTCAGGATCTTTGTCTTTCATTCAAAGGTCATTGCATATGTTCCTTCAACTTCTGTGAAGGACATTCTCATTTAGCCTGACATAGACGGAAGAAGGAGCAAGTGGATTGCCAAAATCCTTGAATTTGATCTGGAAATAAATCCCACCAAACTAGTTAAATACCAAGGTTTAACCAATATATTGAATGAGTCTAATTGTAAAGATTTGGGGTTTAACTTTATCAACACTTGCTTAGAAAACCATCAAGTTGAATTGTTTTGTAAAAATTCTTAGGACAACCCCTCATCGACATAATGTACTTGGTACAAAGACACTATAATTTTTCTGAAAGAGTTAAGGCTTCCAGATGGCATGGGAAAAATCAAGGCAAGAGCTCTTACGCTTAAAGCAATTAGATATTTCCTTATTGATTAGGTTTTGTATTGGAAAGATCCCCTAGGTGTGTTGTTAAGATGTTTATACCCAAAAGAAGCCCAAAAAATTATGTTTGATTTTCATGACAACCTATGTGGGGGACATCACTCATGGAGGACCACAAACTATAAGATCCTTAGGGCTGGGTATTTCTGGCCTACTCTTTTTACCGATGTCTGTGAAAAAATCAGGGCTTGTGTCAAGTGCCAGAAATTCTCTAGGAAGAAACAACTCAAGTCTTTTCCATTGAAGCTTGTGGTAGCTTCAAGACCCTTTTAGCAATGGGGCCTAGATTTTATTGGGGAAATTCATCCTTCTTCAAGTGGAAAACACAGGTGGATCTTGACTGCCACTGATTACTTTACCAAATGAAGAGAATCCATCCCCATAAGGAGTGCTTCTCATAAGGTAATCATTGGTTTTCTGGAGGATATTATAGCAAGGGTTGGTTGTTCGAAAATAATTGTCATTGATCACGCTCCATCCTTTAAGGCCAAACCATTGATCAATTTTTGTGAACAGCCTGGAATTTCATTGATTCACTCAAATCCTTACTATCCCCAAGGGAATGGACTGGTAGAGTCCTCTAACAATAGCCTTATAAAAATTATCAAAACACTGCTAGAGGACAAAAGAAAGCATGAGATTCAAAGCTCAAGTTTTCTTTGTGGGATGGTAGAGTGACAACAAAGAGATATCTTGGGGTCTCTCCTTTTCAGCTTGTGTATGGAATTGAGGCCATTTTTCCTTCTCAACTTGCCTTTCCAGTGGAAAAATTCTTCCAAGGCCACCAAGGGGAGCTTGATGACATGATCAAAAGAATTCAATAGATGGTAGAAGTGCAGCAAACTAGGGAGAAGCTACTTGACAAAGCGCATGAACATCAACAGAAAATCAAGCAAGCTTTCGACAGAAAGGTGAGAAAAGAGGATTTCCATCTAGGAGATCTAGTACTCAAATGGGACGCACCCAAACAGGACAAGGGAAAGCATAGAAAATTTGAATCCCTCTGGATTGGACCCTTGAAAATCTCTGAGGTGTTCCCGGACATTGCTTACAGGTTGCAGAATTTGGAGGGTCATGAAGTTTTTGGTGGCCCTGTAAATGGGCATTTTTTGAAGAAATATTTTGTTTAGGCCGTAACCGGAATTCCACCTCTGTAAATACCACTCTTGTATTATTTTGTTTTTAATTTTTTGTTTTCAATAAAAGACTCCATAACCCAAAGCAAAGGCACTGGAACTACTTGTTCTTGGCAACTCGCAGGGAGCGTGCCATCCCATGTTGAGCCAAATGTTATCACACAAACTTGTCAAAGTCTTGTGGGATTGTATTTTCTACCTAAGTTTGTGGTTTTGACTTGCTTTTCTCCTTTTCACCAACCAAGATTTAGGTTTTTCCTCTTTTTTTATTGTGTTTTCCCTATTTTTGTCCTCGAACGTTTGAGCGACCTTTTGTTTTGCGTAAATCTTTCCTCAGAAGTCTCATCCCAAATATTTTTTTTTCTCGAGGTTAATCACTACCCTCTCTACCTCTGCCACTAATCCTTTTACCTTCCGGAGCCTTTATCCATTTGTCCAATTATTTGTTTACAGAGGTTGCATCCATAACTTCAAAGTGCAACACTTAGAGCGGTCTGATATGGACTCAAATCAAGCCAGCGAGCAAGTTTGTTTTGGAAAAGGAATTTTCATGTCAAAGCTCAGATATCGATGACGAATAATAAGCATGGGAATCAGGAGTTTGGAACGTTGTTTAAGTTATTTGTAAAGGATCTGAACCCCCAAAATTTGAAATCAGTAGGATTCATTCGATCCAGCAGGGCATGTGGTACCAGATTCGAATAATGGAGAAGGTCATTTCGGGAAAGATGAATTGAGAGATGCACAGATTTCCCGAGTCCTAAAATGTCGAATACCCGAAGTCTCGAAATGTCGATATTCATCTAGGCCATCTGATTCAAAGGGGCACATGGCACCTAATCCGAGAAATTGCGATTTCGTGAATCAGAGGTTTTAGCATGGAGCACAATGTAGATTCATGAAATGGGAAGTCACAAAATGCAAAGTTGTGAAGTGCCCAGGAGTTGGGCCCACAATCATAGTCCATGGTTATATGGGAAGTAGGGCCATAAAGAAGAGTAAGCACATGTTGAGCGATAGGTGGCTGAGGTTTTTGAGCAAGCATCTTGGCCATTAAATTCAAAGAAAATCCGACCGTCGATCTAGATGGACTATTTTGCATATTCAAGCATCGAGATATTTGGAATCAAGTGGAGTAAAGACTCTTGAAATGTGAAATCCCAAAATTTCAAGTAGGAGCCCCAGGTCATGGCTCAAGGTCGCATGAAGCAATGGAGATAAGTTGCGCCAAGGCTGAAAGCGTTCGTATTATTCATAGAGGAAGATATGCATGGCCTTAAGGTGTTGAGATTGACTCAGAGGAGTCGTGAGCACCGCCTGCAACATTCATGGGTGCCAGGCCTCGTCCTGATCCCGATGAAAATGAGGGAGGTGGTTGAAACTTCATCTCACCCCATAGATGGTAAGAATGGAAGAGCTGGCCATGGAGGCAGACTGTCAACCCAAAGTTCCCCTATCAATGAATTCTCCTGCAAGGCCCATACTGATCTAAGATCACGTTTGAAAAAAGAATGCAAGTGCAGACTGATAGAAGATATGCAGATGCAAAGCTTTGATTGCAGTAGCCAGGTCACACTCCTAATGGTGGCAAGTTGTTCTGAGTATAAATACTTAGTTCTGATATTTTGTCAAGGTAGATGGTTGAGCTAAGCTCCCGTATGTAAAGTTTCAGTAAAGCCTATGGTTCTCTGGATATGTATTGAATTTTGAGACTTCTTGTTTAATGACAGTCAACCTTCTTTTTCACCTCTTTTTCCTTTGATATTGAAGGCTCGTGCATGGATGATCCAGTCGAGTTGTTGTAATCATGTTGTGATGTATGTTTGATTGCAGTGTTGTTACAAAGTCTTTAGTTTTCTGAAACTTTGGACTCAAGAGGATCTTGTATTTAAATCTTTTCCTTCTTAGTTTGCTGGAAGATCAAATGTCCATAGCAGTCCTTTACATTTTATCCTCAAGTTCTGCCCCCTACTCACCCTTACTACAATTTACTGATTGAAGTTAGATCAAGAACTCATATGCTTATTCATATTAGCCCAATTTTCCAAGTTAAAGTGATACTATCCTGAGTTTGCATCCATTAGACCCCCCTTAAATTTATTCATTGTAACATAAAAACTGATGGGTACTGGGCTTACCTCTACTGCAATCCAGAGGTGACTTTTAGTGCTAACACCATCTATTCCAACTGGCTCTTCTTGAAAGTTCTTAGTTTAGCACGTTCTTCTATAATTCTTTGTAATTGTGTGTTCTACACTTTCAGGGTTGTCTGAAGCCCTACACAACCTCTAGGTGGATATTGGTGGCCTCCCACCTAATCCAACTGGCTTATTTTGGAAGTTTTCATGTCAGTACATATTTATGTACTTCCAGGGCCATTTTGGGGCCCTAAACAATGTTTTTTTGTCTTTCCATGGTCAAACAATAGACAGAGTCAGATTTTGATGATGTAATGTGTATTTCTAGAAAATACCTTTCCAATGGGATATCACACACCTAAAATGGAGTTCGTATTCAAAAGTTACAACCCTGGGAAGTTGAGGTACCAACTTACCCATCGGGGCCCACATAACTTTTGGCGTTTCATCTCCTAGGGTTAGGTTTTTTTATGTATAGGGTTTTGAAATTCATGAGTAATGTTAAAAATCCCTCTGGAGCCTCATTATAATCATTCTTACTAGATGGATTCACGTAGCAGCCACATCTCTTCTCAGATATAGCTACCACCATTCAAGCAAGTTGTTTTCAGTTCTACAGTTTTACAGTTTGAACCTATTTTATTTATTCAATAGAAGTTATTGTTCACTGGATATCTATTGTTGTTCTCCATATCTCTGTGTTATTGTATTTAGTTTGTTATTCCTTTTGTTCTTCTCATAAATCCAGATCACCACCATACTACAATAGCTATGATGATTTATATATTGCTAGCTACCTATCCTTTGAAGTGCCTTTGTTCATATTAACCAGTTTTGAAAGATTTGATTTAACATCTCTTTATTATGACTCCATTCCCAATGGGTGTTTTACTCAACCGTGCCACCATATTTAAAAAAAACCTCACTCAATTGAAGATCTAGCCATTATGTTTATTAAATAACCAGTATTTATTATGGCTAGGTTGGAAGGGATAGCTTCCAATATGCAAGTTGGTTTGTGTTTATCTATGGTTTCTCCTTCCACAATGAAGGAAAATTATAGAGTGATAATAGGGGCTTCAAGAAATCCAACTGCAACAAGAGTTCTCGCACAACAAGCTCACTTTCTCTTAGATAATTTTCTCAACATAAAATTACTCATAGGCATAACAACCTCATTCTCAACATAATTTCTAGCTTCAACAATATGTCCTCAATACACAATATGGCTGGCCACTATTCCCCAACACTCAAATCTGGTTTTTCTCACTTCTTACTAACTATAAAAACTGTTTTTCCTTCCTACTCGAATTTCCTCTTCTCCCCTACTTACTTGACTCTTAATTTTTCTCCAATGATGATTACACTCAACCCCTACTGTCATAACTGAGTGGGATGAATTCCTCACTCAACCTCTTACATGAATTCAATGATTAAGTGATTAATAAGCAAAATGGATAAATGGATAAATGCCAAATGAATTAATCAAGATGGATTAAGAATCAAGGAATATGAAAACCCCTTAGATCCCCCATTAAGACCCCTCTCTTGTGGAATCATAGCCCCCCATTACTCTAGTCCTTACCTGTCTAAAATTGGTAGTTTATTTCATTTTATTATTTTCAATGTACAATGTTTACATATTACATCTCTTGGTGAAAAACCATTCATAATACTTACAAATATACAATGTTACATTGGAGATCAAAACTGGGGTGTTACAATCCCCTCCCCCTATAATTTTCACTTTCCTTAGTGAACATCACCATGCAAGTGTAAATGTATAAATATATAAAAACATTTATCACAATACTTGATAATTCCATAGTTTAATGACTCTTGCAACAATTCTAACTAGCAACCTCTTGTTCCCTTCAATCTACACAACCTAAGGAAGTGTACACCCTTATCTGCACCGAGGTCCCTCCAGGGCTCCAGGATATATCAAACAACAATGCTCCTAGTTGTATCTCCAAGAGCTCCATTTGCACCAAAATGGAGTCTTTGTACAACTATGTACAAATGTACATTCAAATTTCCTCAAAAATTTACAAAACATTGTGGGTACTCTTCTCTCATGGGCTCCTCGTGCTCTCATGTGGCACCTTTGGGATCATATTAGGTCCATTGGACCTTTACCAGGCCGATGGATTGGTTCTTGAGCAATTTGAATTTTTTTGGTCCAAGATGTGCACTTCCTCCACCTAGAAGTCCCCTTCATACTCCACCTGGATCACAGTCCAACCAATCACATGGTTAGGATCAAGAACATACTTATTTAATAAAGACACATGAAACATATTATGAACTTTCATGGATGCAAACAATGCAATCATGTACATGCAAATAGACCTATCCTCTCTAAAACTTCAAATGGACTACAATATCTCGCTACCAACTTTGGGAAACTTCCCAATTTCAATGAACTCCTTTTTGCATTTATTTTAAAAAACACATTCTTTCCCACTCTGAATCAATAAGTTCTATATGTGCTCCACCCTTGTGTCCATAGATTTTAAGTCTATCCCATGCAGTCTTTAAATTGTGTTTCATCTTTATCATCTATTCTTCCATTTCTCTTAGCAATTACATCCCAATAATGAATTTTTTTGTTGGGTTATCCCAACTTATTGACGTGTTTCATTTTATTCCATATAAGGATTCAAACGGGATAATCTTCAATGCTTCTTTATACCCATTGTTATAAGAAAACTCAACCAAATGAAGATAGTATTTCCACTTGGAAGGTTGATCTGTTACACATATCCTTAGCATATCTTAACTATTTTCTTAACCCTCTCTATCTGTCCATTTGATTATGGTTGATATGTTGTGCTGAAATTCAAATTTGTCCCAAATCCTTTGAACAACACTTTCTAAAAATTTGAATTGGACTTGATATCTCTGTTCAATACGATTTCATTAGGCACACCATGTAGCCTAACAATTTCCTTCATATAAAGTTTTGCAATGTTGATTGCCTTATGTGTCATATTGATTGGAATAAAATGAACAACCTTCATGATATTGTTGACCACCAACATTATGTAATCATGTTTCCTTTATATTATGGGAAACTTGGTATTGAAATCTATGGTAACAACATACCATTTCCACTCAAGAATGGAAAATTGTTGTATCAATTTTGTTGGATTTCTATGCTCATCCTTTACCTTTTGACATTCCATGCATATGGCAATAAAATCAACCACTTATGTCTTCATTTTGGGCCAATAATATTGTCCTCTTATAGAAACAATAGTTTTATGATACCCTGGATGTCTAACACATGACACATTGTGCATTTCTTTTAAAACTACATTTCTCAAATCCTGAGAATTAGGAACATAAACTTTGTTCCTCTGCAATAGTATTCCACCATCTTCTATCCCGCAATCTTTACATTTTTGTTGTACATTACTATGTTGTAAGATTTCTTTAATTTTCACATAATGTCGATCTGTCGTCACAACTTCTAAAGTTCTTATTTTCAAATCCGAACTATACATACTAATGGTTGTAACATACATTTCATGCACCCTTATAATGAGTGCATCAACCACTTTATTCTCTTTCCCATTAATGTTCTGGATGCCGAAGTTATATTTGATAACAAATTCTAGCCATCTAGTTTGTATGGCATTCAATGTCTGTTGTCCAAGCAAATATTCTAGTCTATCCTCAACTCAATTTTTCTTCCCATGAGATAATGCCTCCACATTTTGAGGACATTAATAATGGATACAAGTTCCAAATCATAGGTATAATAATTTCTCTCATGCTCCTTCAAATTTATTGACTCATAGAAAATCACATGCTCATTTTGGGTAAGGACTCCACCAAGCCCTTCTTTGAATGCATTTGTGCACACAAAAAAATCCTTGTTTGAATTTGTAATTTTTAAGATAGGTGCATTATTCAATAGATCTTTCAAATCTTGAAAACTCTCTTCACACTTGGTAGTCCATTCAAATTTTATTCCTTTATTTTGCAAGGAATTGATCGGGTATGGAATCTTAGAGAAACCTACAATGAATGTACTATAATATCCAACTATACCCATAAATGATCTATCTTCTAAAATATTCTTTGGTGCTGGCCAACTTCTGATTGCTTCAATCCTTCTGGGATCCACTATTATGCCATCTTCTAAGAAAATGTGGCCTAAATAATGGATCTTCTTTTGATAAAAAGTGCACTTGTTTAGATTGACATACAATTGGTGTTCTCTTAACACTTGTATCACCATCCTCAAATGTTGCTCATGCTTCTTCTCTATCTTGAAGTAGATAAGAATATCATCAAAGAAGACAATAATTTTTTTTTCTAGGTAATATATGAACATCCCATTCTTTAAACACAAAAAAGTAGCTGGTGCATTTGTTAACCCAAATGACACCACTACAAAATCATAATGACCATACATTTTTCAAAAGGTCATCTTGCTAGTATATTCTTCTCAGATTCTTACTTGAAGATAACCCAATATCAATTAAATATTGGAAAACATATTTGCTCCCTTCAACTAATAAAAAATATCATTGATCATTGTGATCCAGATTATTTTCGGCACGAAATGAGAGATGATATATTGTATATTTTAACCTTGTACAATTATTTACTACAATTTTTTTTTTAGTAAAAGAACATAAAATATACAATGGCAAATACAAACATTACACGGATATTCTTCCCCTGGAAACCCAAACCGTGAAAACCAACATATTCTATATTCATTCATTGTGATACATTGTTTACAATACAATATACATATAGGAGTCAGCGGAATCCAAAAACCTAACCCAATGACCTAGATTAGTCAACAACCCGAATTCCTTAACCATAAATAGAAAAACTTCGGAAAAAACCATGTGCCGAAAAATTTCCCAATAATGGACATGAAAATTGAAGTGACATGGAAAATGAGGAAAAAATGTGACACATTTTCCGAGGAAAAAAAAATTCTCGGGGGTGTTGGCTCTGAACCCCCGCATAGGGGGGGTTACGCTCCCTGTAACCCCTGAAGGGGGGGCTTAGTGGTCCCCCCTCAAACCCCCCTGCATGCCTGGTGCAATGTAGTAGACATTAGAGCTAGTCACACAAAGAATATAACACATACCCAACATTCTCCCCCTTGTTGTTTTATTTGCATACATGGGGTTATGGATTTACATAGTCAACAATCCATGGCACACAATGCCCATGGATCCTCTACACCAAGAGGATTTCTCAATTCTCACATATTTTTTTAATGAACCTACAACATTCTTCAAAGTGTCCACCTTCATCAACAACACTTCCTTTTCTTCAGCCATGTCTCTCACAAAGTGATATTGAATATCAATATGCTTTGTCTTTGAATGATAAGTCGGGTTCTTTGCCAGAAAAATTGCACTTTGACTATCACAATTTAACCTTACACCGTTCTGTACCAACCTAATACCTGAAAAAAATATTTGTAACCATATTGCTTCCTTACTTGCATGAGTGGTTTCCATGTATTCATCTTCTATAGTTGAAAGTGCCACTACAACTTGTCTTTTGCTCATCCAACTGATTTCTCCTCCAAACAGGTTAAGCACATACCCGCATTTATATCTCCTAGGATTGATATATCCATCCCATTTTTCATCCAAAAATCCATGTATGTCCAACACTCTGTCCAGTCCTGGTCTTCCTTGGTTGCACAATCAATAGATAGCAGTGCCACACAAATACCTAAAAACCCTTTTTACTTCTATCCAATGCTCCTTCACTGGTTTTGACATATACTTACTCAAAACTCCCACTGCATGTGCAATGTCTAGTCTATTATATACCATTGCATACATCAAATTACCAACTACACTCACATATGAAACATGATACATGTCCTCCTCCTTTTCTTTTGTCTTGGGAAACTGATCCACAAATAACTTTACACCAACAAGAATAGGGACCTTGACTGGTTTACATTCTTTCATATTAAACCTATGCAATATTGTGTTGGCATATTTTCTTTCATTTTACTAGAGTTTCCTCTTTTTTCGATCTCTTTTAATTTCCATGCCGAAAATGAAATTTGAAGCCCCGAGATCCTTCATGTCAAATTTAGAGGACAACTGAGTTTTCACATTTTGGATAATCTCGTTATTGTTTCCTATCAACAAAATTTCATCCACATACAAATCCAAATAAATAAAATGATCACCAATTAATTTAAAATACACACAGTGATCCTCTTTTCTTCTTATGAAGCTAAGTCCTAGCATATAAGTATCAAATTTTTGATACCAGATCCTTGGTGATTGTTGGATGCCTTGGGATGACCCAGGTTCTAACTATAGGATTACCAACAACCCTTTGACCATTGGCCCTTCTGGATAGTAGAAGGAAACACAACACACAAAAATGCACTGCGTAGTCTCACCCGAGATGGCTTCAATGGGTGGCCACATGACTCAAATATTTGCAACCATGGGATGGGATGTGTATCTCTCTCAGAAACATTAGATCTATTCATCAACTAACTCACGAACCCTCATTTATTCAGCTAGCCCTAGTAGGAACTTAGTTCGAACCAATGATTTAACTATTCCCATAGACTTCATTGACCATTATAACAACATATACCAAATGACATAGATTCATCTACTGCAACATAAGATTCAGATATAAATGCTAACTATGACATTCATCCATTCACTGTTGTTCTATAGAGTTCATCATTTCCTCCTTAATGCACAACATTATTTCCTTTACTATTCTAACATGTTCACCATAAAAATTATTAAGAAAATATAATCAAACAAACTACACCCATACACACGTAACCGAGATATACCGTGGTTCACCCCCTCCTAGGCTATGTCCACAAACATTTGTCACTTTGGCTCTTTATTCATGTTCATGCAAAATCTAGTGTTGCGCACTGTACAATTCTTCCACCATTACATTCGATCTCCACAGATTATGACAGTCCTCACATAACTGAGAACATATAAACAAAACCTCCTAACCAACTAAGGGAAATCCAAACTAACTCAACAACCCACCCTTTTCACAATCTTAATACATTCTACTTATACAAAAAATGGTCAAATCCCTTGCAAAAACCCTAAGCGAATTAGGTTTGTCTACTTTATAACTACTCAATCTTAGTTGGTCCTCAATCCAGTCATTCTCCAAGTCGATGCTTGTACAATTTGAAACTACTTCGCAACAGTTTTTCCACTTTGAAACTACTTTTCTCAGCACTGCTTTTCCTCTTTTTCCAATGCGCTCCCTATTCTCCTCTATTTTCGACGCTTTCCTTATTTTCTGGTGTTGTTTTTATTCTTTCCCAAAATTTCCCTATGCCAACAGGCCCCCAACACTGACATCGTGACTCACCCTGAGTCACTCACTCGCTCCTGCATATTTCACTGTCTATGCCAGTGCTTCACACATCTATGATGCCTGTTGGCATTTCTCTTGATCTTGGTTTCTCTTCTCCGCCATGGCTTCTACCATCTGCGTGGTGAATGGAGGTTAAATATTTTTCCTCCCTCCAATATTATATACTCCACCGTTGATTTTTATATGTCAATCTCCATGACCAGTTGTTTAGCCTTTTCCTACAGAGGCTTCAAGTGAGCTTTCCTCGCAATCTTCTCTACTAGTACTGCCTTTTCTTATGGCTACAGACTCTTAATTTCTATGGTTTTTCTAATCTTTTATGGCAGTGACATTGTCCTCTGTCATTTTTTTAAATCTTCTATTGACGTGTGGACCCTATCCTCCTTTCTGAGCATCTTCTGCAAGCTTCCATATTCTTGCACTTGTGTCCACATTTGGCCATTGTGGTCCAACAAATTTGTCATCCTTTGGATAGACTGCACTATATTTTTTGCAAGTTCTGTGGCATCATGTTCTCATTGCATTCTAACTTCTGAAGGAGTAGTGGGTACTGTGTGCTCCTCCAGATCCTTGATTTATCTCTTGTACTGGTCCAAGGCGTGCACCATTTTCCTCATCTTCTTCTCAGAAGATACTTGTTCTGACTATGTGTTGTCCAGGATGGTTTGGAATACTTCACTTATGTGTTTCTTCATCTCCTCTACCTTTTGTTGTGCTATCTTGTTTTCCTTACCTTCTTGGTTGGTTTCTTGCTTCAGCGTGATGTTTTCTTCCTGCACTAACTGTAATTTCATTGCATCAAACCTTGCCCTAGACTAAATTTCTTACGCAAGACTAATCTGTAATTTATATAGCACATTCATAGGGATCTTAGAAAATTCCAAGTCCAATGTCTCAATTTTCTTTAGTGGCTTTTATGTTGCCTCCTCGTTGATGAAAACATTTTCATGTGTTATGATAAAATTGACGCTCCCCTGCACTGTGATTTGGATTGTTTCTCCAACAAACATTCCTTCCCCAATTTTTACTAGTTTATCTTTTTGTGGCTACTCTTCCTAGATCCTTAACTACTCCAGTGCAGTTTTCACTTCCTGAAATTGCTCCATAATCGAAGCTCTGTTCTTCTCAGGATTCTCCCACATGTCTGATAGTCGATATTCGACTATTGTGGCCACTAGTTCCAGATCCTCTGTTGTCAGTGATGTATGAAGTGGTGTTCTATGGGCCTTTGCCTCTTCCTGGATCCACTTGATTGCTCCCATGTTATATTTTTTTTGTCATCTGATGGCTTAGATGTCTTTGGAATCTGTGTATCCATGCTCATCCCCTACCCAATTTCTTCCTCCACAGGTATATCTTGTGTCTCTTTCCTTTCTTCTTTTGCACGCACTTGTTCTCTTGTAAATCCTGGTGTCTATCCTATGCACGGTGGGCCTTGTGTGGAACCACCCTGTGGTTTCTTCTATTTCCTATTATTCTTTTGAATTGGGATGCTTCCCCCCACTGGACCTTGTGTTGTCTTCTTCTTCTTGCCGGCACCATTTCTTCATGTCTGTTCTGCAGGGATTGTTCTATCCTGCGTTTGAGTATGTCCTCCCAGAACTGTCCTTGTAATTACTGGCACCTTCCATTCATCAAGCCACTCCTGGACCTTCATTTGTATATCCTCCATCGTCACGCAGTAGATCAATTGTAGCCACTCCTTGGCTAGATCCCTCTTCACCTACTACGACATGCTATGGCGCATTGCCTGAAAGTTGGAAAACTGTCCAAACTCTTGGACTATCTCAGGGGAAATCCTCCATGTGTTAGCTATGTGGTTTTGGATCTCCAACAAGTATAAGGTGAATACGTCAATTTTCACCTTCTTCATCTTTGGGTCTGATGTGCTTCTAAGAGAAGTGTACCATTTTGTGCCACACTTTCCTACTCTCTGAAGGAACACACTGTATGTTGGTTCTTTCCATCCAACACGTGCAATGAGGATGAGTAACCATGAGTACTAGAAATGATATCCCCAGTCTTGTGTATCCTTACAGTCCTCTAGGAAGGAATTGAGTAAATAATGGGCCCAACTCATCAAGCTCCCCTTCGTGCATTGTGCCACAAACACTACCACTCATGTTGGTACTTATTCTTTTCTGTACTTGCACATTAATTTTCACCCTAGAAGCCTTGTAGAAAATCTCGTCACATGATCATTTATGTCACTGATCCTGATTCCCATGTTTCCTCTATCTGTGCCATACTTTACCTTGATTTATTCGGAAATATCCTTTGCCTTAGTTTTATCTTCTAGATATTTCTCTAGCTTCTCCCCATCCGTGGGTAGCCCAGTGATAGCTGCAATCAAATCCACATTGATAGGAACTGTCCTATCCATCCACAAAATTCCTCCATGCACCCTTGGAGTTGTTTCACACATACATTGATGTGTTTACCATGCCCAAAGTGTGGTATATCAAGAAAATTCACGATCCATGTGTTGTAGAGCCTCAAGATCCACTATGCAGGATCCAATAGTGGCACTCCTGATGGGCCCTCTCCTCTACGCTCCATGTAATTATGTTGCACTCAATATAGGAATTTGACTATGTATACCACATCATGGTATGTGTACTTCATGGTGTTTACTCCTCCTACCATCTCATCCTCTTATTTTACCCCCTCTGTGATTTTTCGTATTACTATTTGCAACTCCGCATGTGTGTGCAACCTACAATGCACATTGCTTTTAGATTGATATTTCTTCTTTCCTTGCGGGGACGACGCCCCAACCTCTGGTACGACCTCATGCTCTATTTATTTCTCTTCTTCTGGCTCTAGTCCCTACTGCATTGAACCCATGGAATGTTATTCCTATTCTGGCCCTTTTCCCCTGGATGCATTAGATTTTATCCTTTCTGCATCCTCCTCATGATGCCCGACCTCCTGTGATGGGTTTCCTTCTTCCTCTACCTACATGCTATGTGGCTCATATTTCGGTGTATATATTTCATCCACATCCATGAATCTCATCATGTCCTGTGTCTTTGTTTGCGTCACCCGAGCGTTGCTTCTCATGTTTTGATCGACCCTTCTCGGTGCTCCAACTCTCGGTAGTGACATCCTGCTAAAATTCAGAATGTTGAACTATAAATCTTGACTTGGTCTCCCAAATTCTCACTCTCTTGCGCTTAGATTTCGGTGTTCGTTCTTCTCCTTAGCGAAAAAACACAAATAACCACATTTTCCCCCTTTTTTCAACATTATAGGTGAGACGATGTACTGACATCTGTTTCACACTGACAACTTTTAGTTTTTCCTGCGCGCTAAACTTTTGTACATGTCAACTATTTCCTAGCACACAATGTGTCCAACACTATTTTTTCTGCGGTGCACTGTTAATGCTAACAATTCTAATACATCAAAAACCTCTAATATTCTCCTATCTTTTTGTATTTTTACTACATTTCTTCTTTTTATGGATTTTTGTCTTTTCATTCTAACATCTACTATATACAATATGTACAACCATATCTTCTCTCTTTGTTTTCACCTCAGGTTGTTAGGTCGAATATCTTGATACAACTTCAGTCAACTGCCATTCACTAGTCCTTTGAGATTCTTCCTTGTAAGATATTTCAACTTCACATCACCTCCACTTGTGATGGCCTCTACCTGATAAGGCCCTAACCAATGCATGTTGAACTTTCCAAGGTGTTGTAAATACATGTTGTCATAGAGGAGAACTATATGTCCTTCCTTAAATATTTTCTTCTTTATGTTCCTATCATGCCAAGATTTGTCCTTCTCTTTCTGTACCTCTTAGTGAAATCCTACTAAAATTATGTCTTCTTCCAGCTCCATCAACTGATCCAATATTTTCCACGTAGCACCTTCTTATGTAATGTTGGTGATTGTTGCAATGCACATAATAGGTACTAAATGATCTAATGGAACCACTGCTTCCTTCCCATACACTAGTCTAAATGGTGTTTGTCTTGTAAGTTTCTTTCATGTAGTCCTGTAATCCCATAATCTTGTTGATACCTTCAAATCCCAATCATCCCTATTGACATTGCAAATCTTTGTCAATGCATTCTCTAGAATATTGTTAAAATCTTCTACTATACGATTTGTCTATGGATTCTATAGTGTGCTCTACTGATGATGTATTTCAAATTATTTTTTCATAGCTCTGATTGTACTGTTAATAAAATGAGTTCATTGATCACTCGACAAAATTCTAGGACATCTAAATCTGGTCACCACGTTCTCAAAGAGAAACTGCACTGTTGTTTCTACGCTGCAATCCTTCACTGGGGCTGCTTCTAACCATATGGTTAAGTATTCTTGCACAGTGATGATGTATCTGGCTCCTGAGATCCTTGTTGGTGGATTAATGGGTCCAATGAAATCCATAACCCATTTATCAAATACCTTTAAGGTTACTTGGGGCATAAGTGGCATTTCATCCCTTCTGGATGGTTTTCTCACCCTTTGACAGGCATCATAGGTCTGAAAGTATTCCTTTGCATCCTTTTGTACTATAGGCCACCATAATCTTGTATGAAAAACCTTTTTTGTTGTAGGATTTCTTGGATATTTCCCTCCATCTATGCCTTTATGTGCTTATACTAACACCATGGAGAATTTTTACTCCATCACACATCTTATCAGAATTCCATATGAACCTAACTTGTATAAATGACCTGCAGTGTGTTGATAGTCTGTAGCGTGCACTACCAACTATTTTTTTTGCGCGATAGTAAATTCCTTAGGAGGCATTCTTGTGCTCAAGAATCCAACAATGTCAGAAAAATAATCATCAGAAATATGAACATAAAATAAATTAGCACCAGGAAAAATTTCCTCCAAGTTCTTTGTCTCCTCTCCATTAGTAATTCTTGACAGATGATCTGGTCCTTCATTCATCTTCCCTGGTTTTACTATGATTTCAAAATCATATTCTTGAAAAAATAAAAACCATCTACAGATCCTCCCCCCTAACATTGGCTTGTTAACTAAGTACTTCAAATCATAATGATTTGTAAACATCTTAAAATGTTGACCCAACAAATAATGTTGAAACTTCTACAGGGCATATACCATAGCCAAACCTTCCCTTTCTATAGTATTATAGTTCTTCTCAGACTCAGACAATTTCCTACTAGAAAAATATATTGGATGATCAATGTCTCCTTCACCTAGTTGTGCCAAAACTGCTCCAAGTGCAATGGATAAATCGTCAACATGCACATAAAATTCTTTTGTCCAATCTAGAAAGCTCGAAATTGGTGTTGTCACCATCTTCTCTTTTAGTATATCTAAGCTCTCTTGGAATTCATCATTCCACTGAAACCTTATGTCTTTTTTTTTACTAACTTCTCCATGGGAACAATAATATTTTCATATCCCTTTATGAGCTTGCTCTAGTACCCTGTGTGGCTCAATGTTTCTCTCAATTGGCGCACTGACTTTGGTGGTGGTAAATTGACAATAAAAACAATCTTTGCAGTGTCTAATATCAAGCCATGTTTGCATACAATGTGTCCAAGTAGGATGCCAAATGATGTGTTGAATATAAATTTATTAATGTTCAATGAGATCTAGCATTGCCTACATATTTCTAACATTAACCTTGGAATTTCCACATGATCCTTCAATAAACTAAATATTGTCCAATCATCCAGATAAACTTATATATATATTTTTTATACAATCCTTGAATGCAGCTACTACTACTCTAGAAAATATTGCTAGTGCATTCTTTAAACCAAATGGAATTACTGTGTAGTAATATGACCCCCACTTTGTTGCAAATGTAGTATTATACCTATCATCTAGAGCAATTATGATCTGATGGTGACTTGAAAATCCATCTACAAAGGAGTACACTTCTTGTCCTCCCACATTCTCTAAAAACTCATCTGTAAATGGAGTAGGAAAAGGATCATGTAGGCATGCATCATTTAAATTCCTCAAATCCACACATATCCTAATCCCTCTAGTATTAATTTCCTGGACCACCATTGGACTAATCCATTTTGATTCTTCCACATGCTTTATTATTCTTGATTCTAGCATTCTATCAATTTCTGCCTTAACTTTCTGCTTATAGATTGGGTTTAATCTATATGGTCTTTGTCTAAATAGTCTTGCATCTGGTCTTAGGGGTATCTTAATTTCTCCAAGTTCTTTTTCTACTCCTTTCATCTCCAAAAATGTGGCTAGGATTAAGTCACTATACTCGCGTAGTAATTTGGTTATTTTTTCCATTGTCTCACTGTCCCAGTAATCTCCAATGCTGGATATATTGGGCTTCTCTTCAGTCCCAATATTGACCTTTTTACTATTCATAGGTGCAATAAACTCTTATAATTGTAACAATGGTCCTTCCAACCCTATTTTTTCTTCCCCTTCTATTATCTATATGTCACATGGCTTTTCTTCTACTTCTTCATCCTCTGTGACCTGATAACAATAAACTAATTGTTAAAGTGTTTCTTTTTTGTAATCTCCATCTATTGTCACTATATCTACCCTATACTCTTCAAATATATTCCCTTTGATCCTCTGTAATTCCATATGCACCCATTGATTCTCACTTTCAAATGCAAAGTTCCTAATAAAGTTTTGTTGCACTGCACCCCAACTTAGAGTTTCTCTACTTAGTTCATGTTCCTAGTACCAATCACTTGGTTTTCCTTCTAATGTATGAATAAAGTAATGCGTCCATTCCCATGGTGGTACCAATCTCCAAGTAGTGACACAATCATTTATGTGATGTCTTGGGTTCCCTCTTCCATCGTACTTCTGTAAGTGTCTTTCCTGCTGACTCCTACCAAATCTTATGCGCATCAGTCGCTTACACTAATACCAATCCTGAATTTCCTTCTTATGCACACCCCACCATCGTGCAGGTGTGTCTCTCAATGATATATCCAACACTAATAATATTTGACTATCCAAAACCTTTGATTCAAACTCTATGAGGAAGTTTTCTAAATTTTCCTCTTCAGTGAATATAGGAAACTCTCTTACTTTTGTCCCAACCCATCTTACTATGCGTGTAAATTTGGCGCACCTCCTAGTAGAGGCTTCATGCAATCTATTCTGCCAATTTTCTACTCCAATATCCAAATATGACATGTCAAAATTAATACTCCTCCAATTAAGTACTCCATCTGCATTAGGATTCACATAGTCTTCCTCCCGTGTAGTATTCCTATACAACTGGTTCACGTCATCCTCTAGAACACTGTCAGGAACAATTTCTACAAATCTTTCACAATATAATGGATCTAAAGGTGCTACTAACCTAAAGTTTCCAGCTTCAAATATCATATTTCTAGTCTTTAAATTAATTATGGCATGATTATCAAAGGCCCAATCAATTCCCAATAGTGATGGAAATGGTATAGACTCATCCACCATATCCATTACTTCAAAGTTTGTTGTGGTGTGCACACCATCTAGATCCACTAATGTATTCTTCAATCTAATTATGGGAATCACTCTCTACTGGTTTTCTAGATTCAATTGGATATTAGAATACCCTAGTGTAGGTTCTCCCATTGCTTCCCAAGTATTCTTTGGAAACATGTTGACATATGATCCTAAGTCTAGGATAACATTTCCCATGTTAAAGTCTCCTATATTTGCATTTAATATGAACTCTCTACTAGTTCTTTTCTTTCTATGGATTTGATTAATCTTATTTGGTTATGTTCCTACCCCTTCCTCTATGCTATATTTCTCAGGCATACTTTTAAAAAAATCCATGGCATTCTTATCATTAAGTAATTTAAAGCAAGATTCCACGAAACTCTTTAAGTTACTTACTTTCTCTATTTTCTCTCCTTTGTAAGTATGATCCAAAGACTAAGGCATATTGAAAACATAAATATCATACCTCTGCATAGTATTAGATGTGGAGGATACATTCTCCTGCAGGAACTCCTTCTTGGCTTCCTTCAAAGTTTCCTTCTCCTTCTTTGCATCAAATTGTTGCTATGGCTGAGTGTTCTTCTGAATATAGCAAGGAGATTCCTTATTTTGATGATGTGCATATGCTCCTGTCTTCACTCATTCTCTAGTCACTATATTGATTTTGCTCCCACGGTCCCTTAATTTTGCATCAATCCAATAAACATTTTGGTTATTTAGATTCCTTTTCTCCTCAATATTCGTCATTAATTTAGGGCATTCTTCTATCACGTGATCTGTTGCACGACAATACATACATGTTGTTGTTGGTTGAGGTAAATATCTGGCATAGTGTCCTTGCTATTGACAGTTATGGCATATAATAAGCCCTCTTCTATAACATCCCCAACCACCAATAGGCTGGGAAATTACACTACTCAGATGATTTACTTAGCTCTGATACCATGTTCTAACGTCCCCAACCAACCATGTTGGGCCATGCTATGCCATAGAACTCTTTTGTTCTCTGTGCGGAACATATTGTAACATACCCATTATCCATCTGAGCTATGCCACATAAATTTTTTGAACATCATGCAATTAAAATATATACACACAGAACTCTTGCGGAAACATATATATAAAATTTAAACAGCCAAATACATCTATAAATGCATGGATTCACACTGAAATAAAAATAAACATATACATGCAACATATATAGGAAATACCCATAACAATAAACATAGTTATAACCGCACATATGATAACCCATAAAAATAAGCACGTAAATAACAATGCAACATGTAAATTTATCACACAATTGGCACTTATATTGGTAAGAATGTCACCAACTGCGTGAATAAATTCCACGAACCTCCCAGCCTTAGACCACACTGTTCATCACTCTCAACAGTGAGTCACCCCCGAGTTGGGAATAAACTCCACCCGGGTAAAGGGATTCCTAACCAGGCTAAAGGCTCATAGATAACAGGAAAGACTCTGTCTTAGGTGCCAACTCAAACTAAAAACCCACAGTACCTCATTCCCCACATGCATGTCCCACCCCCGAAAGTGTGCCCCTTCTCTTCTCAACAGTCCTTCGGCTGCCCCACTTCCTTTCTAGGATTCAACAACAAGCCAGACATGAAGTCTCAAAGAACTGTAGCTGCAGTTCAACACCTTCAGGAAATCAATTCCCAACAATTCTCTCACCCAGAGAGAAATTTCTCACAGGTCTGACAACCCACCTCTTCAATATCCCACGGGCCTGACAACTCGCTTCTTTAGTCTAACTCCCAAGCTAACTAGCTACATGAACACAAAATGGCTATGGATATAGGTTCAGGTACAATCATGAAGATACAAAGGATAGCTCAATGGGTGCTTGAATTCTCATGGATGATTGATTGGATGACTGAATGATGGAAGGAATGATGAGAAGAATGATGGAAAAATATTTGAAAATGAACTAAGTCCCCACAATATGTATGGATGTCCCCAACTTGACACTTGTCATGTTGGAAGCTACTTTGGCCCACTTGTCCCCAACTTTAGAACTTAGGATAATATAATTATCCATACTTTATGATTTAAGAAATATTAATATAATATTCCTTTTTGGCTTAAGCTCCCTAGATTATCCCTTTTCCTTAACTTTTATCCCTCCCTTTACCTAACTAGTGGAGTTTAGTCCCCCATCTCTTTTATCGTGGTCGGTCTACGTGCAACGATGTATTTTATATTAATTATGAGACATACACAAAAATAGGTGCACTGGCCTTTAACATCTAGGCTCTCTGGCCTAAAACAAACATAAGCCTCCTAGCTTATTATAACCGACTCACCAGCCTATAAAAAAAAACATATACACAAAGGCTCGCTGGCCTCAATATCGCGCGCACTTAAGATGCTATGCGTGGTACCCTGGAATGTGCCCATTTCATCATTTTACTATGGAGTACATGCACGCACTACATCATGGAAGATGCATGCCAAGAAAGATGTAAAAAAACTCACTAGCTTCAATACATTTGCATTTACATTTACAATTGGGTTCAGCTTGGGGATATTACAATCCCCTCCCCTTATTTATGCACTGTCCTGAGTGCATTATATACCATGTACCATTCCAATTCTCTAAAATTTCCAAGATTTAGCTATTGAAAGCTTGTTATCCGTCTGGCTCTTTACTTTCAAGCACAAATTTCGATACTCATACTGCAACTGGAAGTCAATTTCTCTATTTCATAGAGTTGCTTTAGGAATAATTCATCTCATTGTTCCTTATTGAATGCTTCAATTAAACCTCATTGAAGCAACAAATGGTTGTAGATTCACAATGTTCCTGCCAGCCTTATATCTCACTGCTGATAAATTCTCAGTGTTGTGGGTGGGAAATCCCCCTACGGACTAGCATTAAGGGTTCTGTAATGCATGCATAAACTACCTAAAGTCTCCTACTTCTTACCATCATCCCAATCATAAACCCCATTATTCATATGTAAATATAAGGTTAAAAAGATCAAGTTATTGTACCTTATTTTCCGTGTTTGATGTCGATCCTTTAACATTTGGTCACTCCTTGACTGCAAATCTCCTCCCAAAGTTGACCTGCATTCATAAACAAACAAACAAATAAATCCAAACATGCATATGATCTAGGAACTAATGGGTTAGAGATTCTATCAAAATATAATCAATATTAAACATTAAAAAACCTCATATGGCGGGACAGGAAAAGTACTTCTTTTATTAATCTCACAAGAGTGACTTACAATAGTGAGATCAACCACTGCTCCTCAAGTCTGGTCCTGGGCTCCTCTTCAACTATGCTCCAAATACTTTTGTATATGCTTCTCTTCACACAATGGTTGCAAAAGGTTGGGGAAAAGGGAATGCAAAAATGGGTAGAGTTTCTTTACAATTATTTTCCTCTTCCAAATGGGACTCCTACCCCTTATTTTATAGGTTGAAAAAGGGCTAGGTATTTGGTTGAATGACTAGATGTAGGCAGTCAAACGATGTTAGGAAACCTACCCGGAAATTTGTATTCCATCTGCAACTTTCTATTTTTAGTTCTTTTGTAGGTATATGTGGGTTGTAGTGGGTCAGCTAGCATATATACGCATGTAGTAGTGGAGCAAGGCACATGTGCCTTTAAAAAGGGTGTTTTTAAGAAGAGTTGTTCAATAGTGGCTTGGAAAAAATGGAAAATGAAATGGCTTGATGCCAGGCATGTATGTCTACTGAAAATTAGGGTTATAACAGATGCCCCCTAATGTATGAGGTCAGAAGAGCATCTGATGGCCGAAATACATTATCAATCTTTACCAACGTACAAAACAAGTGAGCCCAGGGACCAGAGTTCGGGAGGTTCCATCTGCAAAATAACAATTGTCTCACCGAGGTGGGCATACCCATGCTCGTGATGAAATAACATCATGGCTACCAATCAAATACACTGTAGATCCATTTCATATAACTATATAAAGTGTAGCCGCGAGCAATATACATCAGATCTACATCTCGAAATAAAAAAGATATACATGTATAGTATCCATCTTCCAGAATATAACAAGGACTGATGGCTGGAGATGAGGCCTTCAGAGCTTGAGCAGTAACTTCAAAATATTCACAACTTAGGTAGGAGTGTAATATGATTGTATGAATTCACTACCCAGAGGTCTTCGACGGCTTGTCATGAATGGACTAGAGGATCTTGATGATCAGGCTGAGGGCTTCATTGATTTCTAACAAATACTTTATTGGACTTTCGGGATGGCCGGGCATGAGGGAAAGAGACAAACTGCAGAGGGGCCGACTCAATCTTGGTAAAAAATTCCCTTGGACAATAGCACGACAAAAGATGAGACTCAGGCAGCATGGTATTTGACATAAGTCTACGATGTAGGAGGCAACGCAAACTCTCCAAATGTTTGGAAGAATAACCAAATGGAGGAGGACACAACTCTATGTAGCGAGAACATCTTCCTAAGGTAATTTATATCCCAAATCTTGACGAACAAACGGAAGGATGTGATTTTTCCAAGGGCGACTCATTGTGCCGCCAACCAAAATAAAATACTTTTCCCTTCCTCTTTTTGGGGTATATTTGATTTTTTTTCTCTTTTTCAATAATTTTGGAAATATTGAAAAAGAATAAAAGAATGCTATGTTACAAAGGAGGATTGGGTGTCGCAGACATACTAGTTCCAAATGCAAGGAACACATGGATGCGCAGAGAAAAATGATATATGCAGGAAAAGGACACTTGGGAAAAATCCTTCATAAGCCAAGGTTTCAAGACACAAAGGCAAAGTGCTACTGGGCTTGCATATGAGGCATGCTTCAGATGGTTCATTTGAGGGCAACATGGAGCCGACATTAGGCCAAAGACGTAGGTATGCAAATGCGATTAATAAGACACAATGGTAACGTCCTTCGATGTGGTTTTAGCAAGCCCAAAGAAGGTAAACTCGATGATTTTTCATATTTAGAGAGTCTGAAAAAGCATAAAAGGAGACTCCACTAGGGTACCTTTTTCAAAGGTAGTCTAGTCGGTTTGAAAAATGGGTAAACTAGCACCGAAAAGACGTCTATTCAAAACCATTTTAATGAGTGCGATAAAGACAAGATCACTCGACAATTTTTTCATATTTAAGGAGTCTGAAAAAAGATTAACTATGGACTCTGTATGAGATGTTATTCTGGACCATTTTAACGAGTGTGAAGGAACAAGGTCACTCGGCGATCTCTTCAATTTTAGGGAGTCTGAAAAGAGCTTAACTATGGACTCCATGGAGGTTCCTTTTTCGTAAATTTAGTCTCTCGGGCTTGAAAAAGGATTAAAATCATACATGAGAATACTCTTCTAGGGAACCAAATCTCCTAGAGTATACCTTTGTTCGTACAGTTGACCATACAAACTGAAAAAGGGGTAAACTACCGTCGGACAGACGTTCCTTCAAATTTTAGTTTAGTGAGCGTGAAGTTCAACAAGATCGCTCGATAATATTTTCATGTTTAGAGGGTTTGAAAAGGGCTTAAAAAAAGACTCGTTGTGTTTTGGGAGTCCTCAGGGTGAGGTTAAGTGAGATAATGAGTCGTGCAAATGAGGCTCATACTCATAACCAGGAAAAACTAAAAATGAATCCCCAGCCTATAGTCATTAGTGAAGCATGGTCGCCAAAATGAAACTAGGATCTACCTAGGGCGCCCATGTACAGGTAGGCTCTACCACCAAATTATGACACTTCCAGAGAAAAAAGAGGGTTCCGTGTCGCAATTCAGTGGGATCGATCCTTTGGCAAAGCGAAAAAGACGTCGCCAATTTTGTTGTGGGTGGGAAATCCCCCTACGGACTAGCATTAAGGGTTCTGTAATGCATGCAGAAATGACCTAAAGTCTCCTACTTCTTACCATCATCCCAATCATAAAACCCACTATTTATATGTAAATATAAGGTTAAAAAGATCAAGTTACTGTACCTTAGTTTCCGTGTTTGATGTCGATCCTTTAACGTTCGGTCACTCCTTGACTGCAAATCTCCTCCCAAAGCTGACCTGCATTCATAAAAAGACAAACAAAGAACTCAAAACATGCATATGATCTAGGAACTAATGGGTTAGAGATTCTATCAAAATATAATCAATATTAAACATTAAAAAACCTCATATGGCGGGACGGGAAAAGTACTTCTTTTATTAATCTCACAAGAGTAACTTACAATAGTGAGATCGGCCACTGCTCCTCGAGTCTGGTCCTGGGCTCCTCTTAAATTATGCTCCAACTGCTTTTGTATATGCTTCTCTTCACACAATGGTTGCAAAAGGTTGGGGCAAAGGGAATGCAAAAATGGGTAGAGTTTCTTTACAATTATTTTCCTCTTCCAAATGGGACCCCTACCCCTTCTTTTATAGGCTAAAAAAGGGCTAGGTATTTGGTTGAATGACCGGATGTAGGCGGTCAAACAGTTTTAGGAAACCTACCCGAAAATTTGTATTTCATCTGCAGCTTTCTATTTTTCGTGCTTTTGTAGGTATACGTGGGTTGTAGTGGGTCAGCTAGCATATAAACGTGTGTAGTAGTGGAGCAGGGCATGTGTGCCTTTAAAAAGGGTGTTTTTAAGAAGAGTTGTTCAGTAGTGGCTTGGAAAAAATGGAAAATGAAATGGCCTGATGCCAGGTATGCATGTCTAGTGAAAATTAGGGTTATAACACTCAGTAGCATACCACTCCCAAGCATGGCTATGACTCCATTAGAGACATGGATTCCTAAGATAACCACGGCCCACAATCAATATCAACATAGTCTAGGCCAAGGTACCAAACCTTAGCAGTACTCCAACCAACGGTCTCTCTCTTCCCCACATGCCTGTACAACCCAAGGTAGTATGCACCTTCACTATCCAACAGTTCATCGACTGCTCAACTTCCCTTCCAGAGCTGCAACACAGGCCGTACAGGAAGTCTCAGAGTGCCGTGGCTCCAGGAGTTCCAACTTTAATCATTATCATCTCATATGCATCATAAAAATGCATTTATCATGAGAGAGCATTATTAAAATTCCATTTTAGAAATCAAATTAATTTCATAATGAATTTGATTTTTCCCAAAATATGAAATTCTATTTCATAATTTTCCGTTGTTGTCGAAATAATAGGATGTAGTTTTCCTTATGTATTTCAGCAAGCACCATGATAAATACCATTTTTTTCATAATTTTCCATTGCTGTTGAAATAATAGGATGTAGTTTTCCTTATGTATTTTAGCAAGCACCATGCTAAATACCATTTTTCCTGCAATGATTATATATTGCATACAACCAACAAATTGTCAATATTTTCTTTACATCATAATTCAACATGTACAACACCTTATGCCATGATCATAGAATTTCCTACACCTAGAAATTTAATCACAATTGCCAAACAATATAACCAAATAGAATGACTCATCATTCTATGCATATGCATGTTCATAATTAATAACAGTAAGTTTGTTCCTTCAATTTGCTGAGCAGGAATTTTTCTATAGTCACTATTCTTGTGACTACCTAACTTGCAATTGTCCTGTTGTAATGTTTAACAATTCTTGAAATGTTCTCAACTTCATGAGTTAGCAACATTTCAGCCATTGGTATAATTACCTCCATGCAAAAGCATATATACATGAATTCAAAAAAATGCATTCAGCAAAATGCATTTAAGTATACAATTCCATCATGTATGAATGAAACTCTGCCACTTACTAGGCATGAGTGCAACTCTCAATACTTATTTATTCAATGCACCTTTGCATTGATTTTTTCAGAATGATCTTTATATAAGTCATGTATCTTGTTGTTCCTGAGTCTGTACTCAAGGCTTAAACGTATAGTGTCAAGGCATCCGAAAGTGGGTGATAGGTGTAGAAGATGGAAGCGTAGACCTTCGGTGAAGGAAACTAGGGAATATTTCTACGTTGGCGATGTCTAGCTTCCAACTGTTCCTGGGTAGTTATGTCTCGTTCAATGGCTGTCCATGATTGTTCAATTTCGGCCCGGTTAGTTGTCGTTTTGAGAATTATGTCGAAGAGATTTAAGGCAATGTGCATTTGATTCGATAGTCCGGGTTCAACGTTAGGTTGAGTTGGCACAGGAACTGTCATGGGAGGAACAGTAAAGGTAAGAAAGACTTTAAAAGCGATTAAGTGTTGTCTCAGTTGGGTCGCATAACAGAGAATTTATGATTGTAGAGATAAAATATGAATGCAAATCTAAGGCTCTTTCCTGTAACTGTATTATATTTTAATAAAAGGTGTGAAGTGGGGGAAAAACATTCAGCTGTATATAATGCAAGACTCCTGTCAAAGGGAAATCTGACATGTAAACAAAAGAGGAAAATAGTAAGGAAACAACCGACGTAGCATAGAATATATGTAGAATTCTGAAAATGCAGATTGGTCTTACACCCGCTGATAGCTGGTGTAGAGGAAAGACAATAAACAATTACAGAAAACCAAAATTCATTCGTTATAGTAGTGTTCGTACTAAAGTATAACGAAGCACATCAGTTAATAATATGAAATGAAATGGAAAATTGAGATACAAGGAAGCAAACTTGTAACACAGTAGTGACGGAATCGAGAATCTCCAGATCTACTTGTATTAACTTTCAATGTAAAAACTCTATTACAAATGACTCAAAAAGGTCCAGCCTTGTTTATTTCTTTCTGGGATATATTTATACAACTTTTACAAAGCAGGTAGAATCTCAATAGTCGCAAAATTTCAGTTATGACCGAGAAGAGAGAAATCGCTCCGTTTCGCCTGCTCTATCCTCACTTGGTGCCAGGTGTTTGTCGTCGCGCGGACTCGGTGCAGGCGATACATCTTTCCACTAGCTGGGATATGAGCCGTGATGGTTCTGCTTGACAACTGGCCTCGACGAAGTAACATTCTCGGGCTAACTGCTGCAACTTGTCTTCCATTTGTGAGTCGATGATGTCGAGGGCACTTAGATGCGCGCTGGGTTTGATCATGTACTTATCAACCTGGACTATGTCCACCATATTCATCTGAGAGATATCAGTTGAATCTCTTTCTTCCTTATCTCTCAGATCAAGTGATATTTGTTCCACATTTAGTTGCATCAACGCTTCAGCATTGTCTCCACTGTCAATGCCCAGCATCTCGCCGTCTATAGAATTAAAGGCTTGCTCCTTGCCCATGGCGATGTTGTTCTCCCACTCCTTCAAACGAATATTTCCTCGGGTTTTCTCCGAACTGGTGAACCTGGGAGTACCCGCCGAAACCAAGTTGTTCGTGGCTATTACCGCCTCCTGGAAGGTGACCCGAGCCGCTCCTGCATCCCTTTCTCTGACCGATAAATTCTCAGAAACTTGATTGATCAACAGACAATGCTCCCGGATCGCTCCCACCTTGGCGAGCAAATTCTGTTGTGTCAAAAAGATTCTGCTCTGAATCTCTCTCGCTTGGGATTTAAATATCCCAAGGTCTAACATTCTACTCTCATCGATTTCTACCCGAGCCTGCAGTTGTTCAATCAAACTACTCTGTTGGCTCGCCTGCGTCCGACCATCCTGGACCGCCAACTGTTCTGGCTCAATATTAGCTTTGAGCAACTCTATTTCATTTTTGTCGGCCAATCTGGCCTGTTCTATTTCCATGCTCACCTAACCTTTAGCATTCTCCGCGGCGGTGGCCAATCTAGCTTCAAGAGTCCTGATTAGGTGATTCTTCCTTTTAAGTTGGTTCTTCAAAATTCCGACTGAGAATTGATTTGCCGAGGCATACACCCCTAGCGTCCCTATGATTTCAGTGGCGAATTTCTCGTTCTTTTTATCTTTTCCATTTGTCATAACCTTATACTTTTTGGCAGTCAACTCTCCTTCCTGGTAGAATTCTCTTTTTACTACTGATTTTCTCTTTTTATCAAAGAAAAACTCGTTCGGAGGGAGTTCTTCTGCTCTTATGGGCCTCAACTCCTCATTAAATATCCATCCTTCTTCTATGTTTCCTTGCGTCGACTGCAAGGGGGTGACAGATGTGATGGGTGCTCCGATCTGTTTCACCGATTTTCTTGGGGTATCGACCGGGTTCTGCTTCTTTGGTGGTTCTGGGGTCTTTATCTTGCTCTCCGAATTCTGTTTCTTTGGTGGGTCCGGAGTCTTTTCCTATGCTTCTGGACTCTTTGTTTGTTCCTCCTTGTCCTGGTGTTTTCCCTGGCTAGGAGTTGCATCTTTAGAACCTTCAGCATCCTTTTGTTTCGTTTCTGAAATATCGGGACCCTCACCGCGCAATACAGCGGGGAGACAACTACGTCGGTGTCCCTGGAACTTCAATACCTCGGCTCTATCCTCGGGCGCCAAGGATTGAATCCGGACTAGAATTTCCTCATAATACCTCGCTCCTAAAAAAACATCATCCGAGGGTGAATTCTCATGTTCAAATCTTTTTAGCCCGCAATTTTCCAAATGATTTCTCACGACCCTCTATGGATCGTGCTTCTTGTATTCGATGGAAACCAAATTTAGGTCTTCCAGGGAAGCGACCTCGGCTTTGGCATGCCCAAAATCTAATAAAGAATAAGAATTTAAACGAATGGGAAAAGACGGCCACACCTTCTTCGAATACCCTTTGACCTCTCTACTTACACCACCAATTATTGTTTGTCGGGCGACCTCGCTGTTATCACTGAAATTTCGTCTGCACATGGCGACAAGAACTCCGTATCATCAAAATAGAAATGAAGTCATTCATGGCACTGAATTAGTTCCACAACATTCCAGAAGGGTCAAAAACTATACAAAGTGACCAAAAATTGAAAGGCGCTTTACAACAGTTTGATGCGCGCGCGCATGCGCGGGAAAAAAACGTGTTACTAGCGCATGCGCGCCCGACATGCGGCTGTCAATACAAAAACCCGCGCATCTGCTAAAACGGTGCATTAATTGAATAGGTCGGCCTCCCAACCGCTTACGAACTGGCTCCCAAGTTGATTTGACTCTTAAATCAGAGCCGGATCTGCAAAATCGGCGGGTTAATGACCTAAGTAAACCCTAAAAGGGTCCCTGTTCACACTTGGAGAAGGTTACGTGACCGCCTGAAGAGATGCTATAAAAAGCCATGAGGATACACTGTTTTGGCAAGGAATTCTAAGCACTGTTATGTTGTTCAGATGGTTTAAGGGCTTATCCTTTAACAAACAACCCATCAGCTGCATCACCGAGAGTTCTTTCACTGCTATGCTCAGTTCTTCTCATTTGTAAGGAAAGCAAATTGTGTGAGGGCCCCAAAGAGCCTTCCGTTGGAGGGAGAAGGAACCTCTGGTCTCTTCCTTCAGCGTGCTCCAGTTTCATCAATACACCTGCCTGAAACTATTGGTGACACCTGTGTTTTGTGTTTGATGTTTGTTGCTTCTTGTTACAGTTTTGATTTGTTTTCAGTTCGTATTAGATTGTAGTTTGTTTTGTTTCTTTAACCCTATGCTGCCACAGCTGTTCTGCCCTGCTAAACCCAACAGGGTATGCAAGCGCTCCCTATTTGCTCACCTGGTGACCATTTGAACACGAACAGACTAGCGACTCCACTGGGGAGTTAGGTATCAAATCCTCCCTCATTTGGGTTTTATTTGCTTTCCTTTTGGTTTTATTAACTTGCAGGGACTCAAACCGGCCTTCGCCGACCTGCTGATCAGTCGATTCACAGGAGAATCGAGAGAAATCCATCCAGAGTTTCTTTCTCAGTAATTTCTCAAAAGCGCGCGGGTATTCCACCCCACAGACGCGCGCATGCACCTCTGTCCATACTAAAAGCCATGCATTTGAGCTAAATTTTTCATTGTAAGGTTTTGGATGTGGGGAAAGTCAGTTTCCTTCTCAGCAATGATGTTATGCATGCTCTAAATACTGCACCACTTAGACCCCTCAACTTATAAAGGGGATAGTCAAACAAACATAGGCACTTAGGTGGATAAAAAATCATTTCTCCCTTATTTGCTTTTTGCCACGTGGATGGCTTGCTTTGATTTATAATCTAAGTTGAACATCAACTTGTAATCGCATCTAAACTCACATTCGGGACTAGAAGTTGCAAGTAACAATCTTGAGTATGCTCTTCTCTCGCGCCATCAAGCAATCTTGAGAATCAGAAAAAGATTGTGAAAATGATCTCATCTCCCTTTAAATTTCAAAACTTTTAGGAGAGGACAACGGCTCTTTCGAGACCCCTCTTAGTTTCATTTTCAAACACATTCTTGTAATGGGCCCATACATGCCCACATGTCAACAAAGCTAGAATAGTGTTTGAATTTCTGCTTTCTTATATCAAAAAAATAAGAGAGTTTAAAAGTTTGTAACGGGCCCACACATGCCCACATGTTCAATCTAGGATAGTTTCATGCTCTTTCTAGATTAACCCACACATAGGGAGTTAAAGGATAGTAACGGACCACAATGTCCACATACTAGTCTCCTAGGGCTTTTAAAATTCCGCAAGGTTGTACCAATGACATCTAGCTTATTTAGGTAATCAAACTCTTGTAAAGGACCAAGCGATGTCC
>SNQJ01S0027302.1:114950-125179 GCA_010110895.2 Picea sitchensis | reverse complement strand
AAGGCAGTTTTGTGGATGTATTCACCCTTGATTCGGACTTGATGGTATCCAGATCTCAAGTCAATCTTTGAGAAGATGGAAGCACCTCCCAATTGATCGAACAAGTCATCAATCCGGGGTAAGGGGTACTTGTTCTTTATGGTTACCTTATTGAGATGTCTATAATCTATGCATAGTCGGAGGGTACCATCTTTCTTCTTCACAAACAGAACTGGTGCTCCCCATGGGGAAACGTTGGGTCGGATATAGCCTTTGTCCATCATTTCTTTTAGTTGTAATTTAATCTCAACTAGCTCGGGTGTGCTCATCCTATAGGGTGTCCTAGACATGGGCACTTCTCTTGGTGCAAGTTCTATCGAGAAGCCAATGTCCCTTCTCGGAGGCAAACCCGGTACCTCTTCTGGAAACACATCTCTATATTCTCTTAGTGTGGGGTGGTCTTTGAGGCTTGGTTTGTCATCTTCAATTGATTCCAACACCTGTATCGCATATAGTAGCAATTGGAATGGTGCTACCCTAGTGGTTGACATCCACCCGCTATCCTCTTCAATAGTGATGCAAACCTCATGTGTTGTTATCTCCCCTTGGACAACATCTTCTCCTTGAATTGTGGATGCATGCAACTTTTCACCTCCTGTACTCTTCACTCTCTACACTCTTTTCCCACCTATGCAGATTCTAGGGTGAAGTCACCAACACTTCATTTCCCAATGTCCACTCAACTTGCAGTGATGGAAAAAATCCACATGGATGCTACAAGGATTGCTTGACATACTCCTCTCCAAGTGCCTTTGTGTATGTTGTTGGATTGAAGAAGCCTTCTTGCCATTCAACTTCTGAAAACAATGAAGCCTACAGAACATGTCTTGCTTCTTCCAACAGAATACCTCACAGTGGCCTTTATTTCTACAATGTGAGCATGTATGTGCATACCAACAAATGTCTATGGTATGGCCTCTCTTCTTGCATCAGTGACAAAGATTAAATTTCTTGTTTGACATAGACCTCGTGGTCTTCTTATTCTTCTTTCTTTCATCGATTGTCTTGTTGTTGTCTTTGAGTGCAAGTGTGGGCTAAGTCTGGGACTCCTCACTACTGCTCTCCTTCAATCTACCATAAGGTTGAGGTGGTAGTGAGATGTCACCTTCATTCATTGGTGTTTCTCCTTCTCGTGATGAGCAAGCCAACTCCAGCATGCCTTTTTCCTTCATGAAAATGGTTTTCATGGTGATGGAATTTTCACTTCTTCCATCAAATCCTAGGCCTTCATGTTTGGCCCAGGGTGTGACTACGATGGGGCTCAAGGTGCCTTGTCTCCTCAAGCTTAGTCCTTTTCCATCATAGACCATTTTCTCTAGGAGTTTAGATCCAATACCGCTAGTATGCTTCTCAAATTCGCTAACCTTCTCTTGAGAGGTGTCTATGGAAGGTGAGATTACCAAGGTAGCCTCAACCATGGTGCTAGCATATGCAATGGAAATGGAATATTTCCTTGCTTCTTTGTGCTCTTGGACAACTGATTGAAGCCTTGCCAAGGCCTTCTCCTTCTCTACCAACTCTTGTTGCAACTAAGCCATCATCTACATGAGCCTATCCTCTTTCCAATCATCCATTTAGATGAACTTCTCGCCAAGGTATACACACTGTGCTTTGTGTTTGTCCCAACCTATCCTAACTCCAATGAGGGGGTCTTGGCCTTCTTTAAATTTATTCTTAAGCAATGACAAAATATTGGTAGAAGTCTCCATGTGCTTCTCCATCTCTACCATCCTCTAGTTAAACATCTTAACATGCGCCTTCAAGCTCACGTTCTCTTCTTGAAGCTCAACATTGTTGGCCCTTAATTCTTCCAACTTATCTTTGCTTGATTTTTTGATGTTGTGGTCTGCAATATTTTGTTCACAGTTTTGGAAGCAATGTCTCGGTCAAGGATGCAATTGCTCTGATACAATTTGATCCGTAATCGAGGGTCTTAAATCCCACTCACTTCTCTAACACAGATACATGTGTGGAATTAGATTTCTGAACTTTGTCTCAATTTATATGTCTCTGAGTTCTTGAGTTGTCTTCTCAATGATGCAATTGCTTGTTATCTATGCAACCTTTGCTCAGGAATGTCTGCACATAGTCATAAATTGTCTCTTCAATGTAACATCATTCAACCATGTCAATTACGTTTCATACGACCAGCTCCACAAAAGCATTACTGTGTTTCTAGCATAATATTTCACGTCAGCCTAAGTTTTGATATGTGTGGACAATAGGGAATATGGCCAACACTCTTGGAGGATGCTCAACCAATGCTTATACTCTAAGCAATTGGAGGTGAGGCTAGAGTAACATGTCTAGACAATACATTTTGTGGCTAGGTATCTCCAGAGAAAGGAAAATGTATAGTTTCAATTCATACACCCCAAGTATATGGTTGTCTATGCAAAGTCAATACATGCCATTTAGAGACTGTGTGTGGAGTAGGATCACTTGATTTTCAACGAGGAATCTATTAGTGCTCAATAGAACCCTTCCAACAATCTCATGGACGCCCAACCAAAGTTTTGACCATGTACAAGTGGTGGCTAGAGCTAATAAAATGTGTAGACTCCAAAGATTAATAATGGGACGGCTAGATAATAACTAGATTCTCGAGGTCACCCTGGAGCTAGGTTTAGGCATGAGAACTTTATAATGATAACACCATGCGTTGAGTATGCTTTGAATTAGGGTTAGGTTTTGCACATGATATCGATAAAATGAAATGTACATGTGTCAACTCCCATCGCTAGGGTTCACGCTCAGATATGAAACTAGCAAGGAAGAAAAACATGGGTTCTATATTAGCGTTGGGGTTTTAAGGCATATGGAGAATGAAGCAACCTAGACAAGTCATGGGAGTTATTGTCGGTTGTCAAAAGAGGTCGTGAGTGGCATAGGATAGCAAGAACAAGGTGTGGATTCTCTTAAACATCAATACAAGGTCATGGAAGCAAGATTACAATATACAAAACAACCAGCAACGTACTCAACCATCCCACAATTTTTTTTAACTACTTAAGTAGGAAAATATACTCAGAGAAACGTTAATCTAGACCTGACAAAGAGGAAATGGTTGTGCAATGAGAAAGTGTTGTCCAATGAAGGAGAAATTTCCCCTTACAGATTAAAAACAACCAACAAATAAAAAATCACCCAACAATAAGTAAAAATGCCCAGCAAGATGTGTGGGAAGGACATCTTCTTGAGAAATGTGCCTAGCAACAAGTGAAGCACCCAACAACAAGTGAAACGTGCATGGGCACTTCAGTTCCTCAACCAGGTAATGAGAACTCACCCTAGGAAGAGAGAGAGAAAATTGATTTAGTAAGTTTTCCCAAAAGCTTTGCAATGATAGTTCCATGGATCTCCCTCACCTAATGTATTCAACTGTGGAGATTAGTTAACTATTGAAATGGGTAAGCACCCTTTAAGCAATAATCTTTGTGAAAACCTCTCACATAATACAATAAAAGAATATGGAACAAATAAATCTTCCTCTAGTCAAATAAGGTATAGAGAAACCATTAGAGTTAACTAGAAAGTTTCAAATAAATACAATAGCAAACTTAACCACATCACACAAAGGGAACACATAGTAAGTCATGACTTTTTTTAGATATTCTTCTTTTTGCAAGTCTGCAAGTTTTTACAATGCTCTCATCCTCCGTAGCCAAAATCCCTTTGAGTATGAGAGAGTGAAGAAATAAGAAGAGCTAGAGGGTAAGGGAAGGCCAAAATCCATGGCTCTTCACTTCCCGTTCACTTCCCGTTTGTTAGCCTTCTCTCATGTCCCTTTCCTTGGCATTTTAATTATTTTTCTTTAACTTTTCTCTTACATCAGGTAAACTTGCATTGTTTTTACATTATTTTAAGTGAGTTAGATAATGCATTTTGATCATGTGTTGGAGGTATGAGTTTTATCCACTCTTTAGTGTGGATCCATTGAGTTTTATCTACTCTTTTGTCTGGACTCATCACCATTATTTAAGGAAAACTCATCACTTGGCTTCACCAAACAAAACAATTTTAGGTCATAATCTAGAAACATAAAATTTTAAAATTACATAGACAAAAATTAAACCAATAACTCTAAATATTAATATTTTTTATTATTATATTAATATTAAACCAAAAATACATAATGCTTTTTATTAATATATATTTAATGATATTCATATAACTAAATTGTTTTGTATATATTTAATACTACCTTATTAAATAGTTCCAACTCTGATTTTTGATGAGACAAAGATCATAAAAACATTAGAGACAAATATCATAAAAAGCATTATGGTTAATAGCTAAAGCCTTGATGTTGTAAGCAACCGGAAACAATAATCCCTTATGTATACAAGTTTTGCAAATTAGCTCAACTAAGAATAAAAATAAATTATTGCGGGTTACCATATTTTAGATTTATTTATCTACTCTCATAAGCGTGGCCAAACTTGATTAGAGCATAGATAAGATCACTGGTTCTTTTATGTATTTTTCAATAAATTTTCCAAATTATTGAACAAAATACAGAAAAGAAAAAAAAAACACATTTGTCAATGAGCAATGACGTCACAGTGATATCAACATGACCATAAACCTAGAAGCTCCATTTAGGGAAGACAAATAATGACATCATCCTTACCAATTAAGGAAATAAATAAATAAATAGAAAAAAACTTTTATTTAAATTACCATGTTAAAAGCACAAAATAAAGAAATGAAAATAAGATATTTAAGAGTTTTGTATTTACTGTTCAGAAAACTTAACCATTAAACCCAATTTTTTTATCCTACTATAGATAATAAATCCCAAGTTAAATCATATCTATGCCACGATTGTTCACAAAAAAAATAGTTACCAAAAATCACAACAATAATCTCGAGAGAACCTGTGGGAATGATGCTAGAATGTTAGATTGCAGTTGGGAAAGCCTTCATCATTGACCCTGTGGGATGAATTTGTGACTCACCATCATGATACACATAAGCAACCCCACCATGGCTTGTTACGTCCATGCCCGCCATCTCCTCTTCTCTAGAGATCCTAAGAAGATTGAGCTTGTGCAGAGCGTAAAACATCGGTGCCATGGTAGCACTGACCCATGCTACAGTGACAAGGATTTGTATGACATGCGCTGCTAGAAGCCTTCCACCTCCACCCATTAATAACCCGTAAGGCCTCGAGGAATTCCCATTAGGAAGTGGACCGTACGCTTGCAAAACATACTCCTCCTTCGCAAACAGTGCGGTAAAGATGATTCCCCAAGCCCCACAACCACCATGAAGTTGCGCGGCCTCTAGGGGATCATCATACCTCATCTTCGTCGCCAAGATGTTGAAGCCTATTAACACCCATGCCGAGACAAACCCGCACACAATCGCGGCCCATGGCTCAACCACGGAGCACCCACCCGTGATCGCCGCAAAACCGCCGAGCAGCCCATTGCACACGTCCAATACGTTCCAGTGCCCTGTTAGAAGTCTTCGCCCAAACAACGTTGTCAAAGCCGCGGAGCACCCGGCAAGAGTTGTCGTGACAGCTGTCCTGCCAATCGCTGTCCACTGGCCGTCCACGTAACTTGCCCCTCCGGCACCGTAGGGCACCAAGATCTTCACAAATGACCCGGGATTGAACCCGTACCACCCGAACCATAACAAAAAGGTTCCCAAGACCACCAAGGTAGCACTGTGGCCCCTGATCCCGATGGGCTTCCCCTCATGGTCATATCGACCGATCCTCGGCCCTTCAATAAACGCACCGCATAAGCCCGCGATCCCGCCCACCAAGTGAACGACCCCGCTGCCGGCGAAGTCATAGACTCCGCTCCCAAAAAGCAAACCGCTGACGTTGGAAGCGCTGAGCCAACCGTCCGGTGACCACACCCAATGCGAAACCACAGGGTAGACGAACCCCGTGAGAATCGAACTGTAGATCAAGTAGGCCGCGAACTGCGTGCGCTCCGCTATGGAGCCACTGGTAATACCTGCAGCCGCGATGGCGAACGCCCACTGGTACAGAAAATATGCATAATCGTATTGGTAGTACTCATTCGGCACGTCCGTCAGGCCAAAGAAATAATGGCCGATAAAGCCGTTAGAGTGCTCCCCCCTTCCGAAGGCGAAGGCGAAGCCGAAGAGATAGTAGAAGATGCCGCCGGCGGCTGCGTCAAGAACGTTGGTGAGCATGATATTCACGGCGTTCTTGGCCCGCACGGAGCCTGCGCATAGCATGGCAAACCCTAGCTGCATGGCGAAGACGAGGAAGGCCGAGAAGAGAAGGTACGTGGAGTCCACCGCGCGGCCCGTGGCCGAAAGATGGTCGGAAACGGCCTGCAGCTTGTTGCACAAGAAGTCACCTGCCGTGCCGTTCAGGAGATGCTGGAGAGCCGCCAGCTCCGGTGCTGTGCAGGTGTAGTCGGAGCTAGACATGGCGGATGAGCGGGGGTTCGAACCGGCGACGGGGAAATCGAGCCGGCAGAAGTCAAATACAAGCGTTGAAAGGGACGAGACTTGATCAGGAGAAGTGAAATACTAGCTTTAAAGAGAGGGAAAAATCCAGCCGAAGTGAAATACTAGCTTTAAAGAGACGGAAATCCAGCCGAAGTGAAATACAAGCTTTAAAGGGACCGGATTCAAGCCGGAGTGAAATTAGGGATTTAAAGAAAAGTGATACGACGGGCAGAAGTAAAACGCAGACTCTAAAGAAATGGAGTTCGAACCGGGAGATCTGATATACGAGCTTTGAGAAGGGCAAGACTATACGAGCTTTGAGAAGGGCAAGACTCGAACAGGGAAAAGTGAAATACGAGCTTTGCAGAGACGGGATTCTAGCCAAAGTGAAATACGAGTTTTAANGTTCGAACCGGGAGATCTGATATACGAGCTTTGAGAAGGGCAAGACTATACGAGCTTTGAGAAGGGCAAGACTCGAACAGGGAAAAGTGAAATACGAGCTTTGCAGAGACGGGATTCTAGCCAAAGTGAAATACGAGTTTTAAAGAAATGACATCCGAACCGGAAGAAGTGAAAGACGGGCTTTGAAGAGATGCAAATCGTGCCGAGAGATCTGATATACAGCCTTTGAAGAGACGGGATTTGAACCGGAAGAAATCAAATACAAGCTGTAAAGTTTAAAGGTATGGGTTCGGAACTGCCAGAAATGAAATAAAAGCTGTAATGTTTAAAGGGACGGGATTCGAACCGGAAGAAGTGAAACATGCATTTTAAAGGGACTATATTCGAGCTGAGAGAAGTGAAATACACTTTTGAGCAGACAAGATTCCAACAGGAAGAACTGAAATACGAGCTCTTACAGGTACGCGATTTAAATTGGGAGATTTACGAGATTGGATACGGAAAAACTTAAATAATACCTTTGACAAGGACGGGGTTCCAATTTGAAAGCAAGAGAACTGGAATCCGATCTGATAGCTCTGAGCCGGTGAGAATAGAACATGCAACCTGGAATTCGAACTGGTAGAACTATAATGCGAGCTTTGAGATGTCTGGAATGGAACCTCCGACCGCCTGAGCGAAAAAGAATGGAAGATTTGAGCTCCAATCAGACGAGATTCGAACCTGGAAAACTGAGAACTGTTAATGGGGTGGTTCAAAACCAGCGATGGAGCTAGCTGAGAAACCCCGTGACCCGTCCACCAGAATCGATATACAGACTTACATTCCGTCTTCGATCAAGATTAATAGTCCTCGCCAGCTATTAAACCTTTTGCATTAAAGCGACGGTGAAACCAAAAATATAATCACATGCACAACTGCAGACTCTCTGTTCAGACTCGAGAGTATCTCTGAGTAAAACGAGGAGGAAACTAATACATTTCAGTGGGTCTTCTTGAATTTAACTGGTCAACTATGACTATTGTGATGTTAAACATAGTTAGATACTATTTTTAAGGTTATAAAATAGACAGATTGCTTTACTAAACTATTTAAGAGATAGACTGGTTATAAAAACAAGCAGTTACATTATTTTTTTAATATTTAAGGACGTTTTAATAGTCTCTCTTTTTCTTTTTTTTGGATTTATGTTGCTTTAGCGTCTCTGCTTTCTTTTCGGTATTGTGTATTTTTTTTAATTGATATTTCATTTTTCATCTTAAGGTGTGGATTTTTTTTTTAATGTTATGATATTGATATTCTATTAAATATATTAATTTTTTTAAATTGATTAAAATTTGATTTTTTTTAAATCTTTTATATTCTTAATTTAAAAAAAAAAAACTAATTTTATTTACTTATCTTTTCTAAAGATACAATTTTAATTTCCATATTTTTTCTAAATTTCTATAAAACGTTTATTAGATTCTTCAACTAAAAATGCATATTAGTTATGAGATTCTTCTCTTACAATATGCATTTCTATAAATACACTTATGCGATTCTTCTATTATAACATGCAAATTAATTATGAGATTCTTCAATTAGAAAATAGAAAACGCAAATTAATTATGAGATTCTTCAATTAGAAAACGCAAATTAATTATGAGATTCTTCAATTAGAAAACGCAAATTAATTATTTTTCGAATGTAGAATTTGGAATGAACAACTGGGATTCATTTAATGACAGAATAGTCTTCTGCTTGTGCACATAATAATTTCTTTATTAATTTATTGTGTATCAGAAATAATGTTCAACGGTCACCATTTCCCTCGTGTGTATAACTTTTGAATTTAAAATTTAAACTAAAAGGTTTTTAAAAGGTAAGAAAATAAACAATGAAAACTAATCGTTAAACTAAATCTTGGTTAGATTAATTATTTAAATATATCGTCGATGCATAATATTTTTTATTAATATATTTGAATGTTCAATAATACCCTCTAGGGTCGATATTCTTTTATTTCCTTTTCCTCCCAAGTTTCATGTTTTTGATTGCTCGTATCATTTATTTCGAGAAAAATGGTAGTATATCTATGTGTTTCTGTTTTTTTATTATTTCCAATTTTGTGATTTAGGATATTACAAATGTGTATGTTTCCAATTTTGTGATTTAAACTCATTATAATCATATTATATTGGTGTTTCAAATATGTATGCTTTATTGTTCAAAATTGTAGTATTTGACAGTCAAAGATTTTTTAATTATAAAAAAGTATAAAATTATTTTCTATGTAAATAAAAATTAAAATAGAAAATTACTTGTAAAATTTAAAACGAAATATTTTTCAATTTTTTTTTAATTTAAAGATTTTTTTAATATATTTATTTTTCATTGTTTTTATGATTTTTTATTAGTCATTTTCTTTTATATATTTTTATATATTAAAGATAAAAAAAAATATTAAAATTTGTTTAGGATGACATGTGAGTGCAAAAAAAATGTTATGATTTTTATTCAATAAAATCATATTTTCATTAAGCTCATGCATGCGCATCTCCTAGTAATGGAGATCGAAGAAATGGCGAATTCTCGTGATAGTTGAATTTATGAACAAAACTTAATACTTCTTTTTGTGATTGGCTTGCTCAGAATTATTGGTACATAACCATCGCAAATAACATAATCATCTTTGCATCTCTGAGGCACTTCTTCTACACAGTATCTTTTATCTTCTTCTACACAATGTTTAAGTGATTTTTCTATATAAAACATGTTAAGTATAAGTTGTTAAAACATGTTAAGTATAAGTTGTTTAGATACCGTTCAAATATTTTTAAAGTTATTAAATTAAAGGTGAGATCAAACCATTTTAAACATTATCACTTAACTTTTTTTTAATTTTTAGTTTAATAATTATAAAGGAAGTGTTGAATCATCTTGTAACTTTTTTCAATTTTTAGTTTAATAATTATAAAGGAAATGTGTGAGTTTTCATAGTGATGGTATAAGATTGAGTAATATTGCAATGAATTTCAAACAATCATAAAAAATGATATGGTCCAATTTATGCATTTGTGAATAATCTTTTGTACATTTCACTATAATCATTTTTCATTTCATTTAACAAATATATGATTTTGTTTATATTTATATTAAAGTGTTATTTCATATTTTCATTATAATTTTTTATATTTATATTGAAGCAGTGGGTTGTTAAGGCACTCTCTAAGTGAAGTCACATATTCCAAACCTATGGGGACACTTCAAATCCAGGGTTGGTGCAGTCCAAGGTGATTTTGACGGCTTAGATGCCCCTGGGTGTGGCATCTCAATCACACACCAATCCTGCAAATCAAGGA
>SNQJ01S0027302.1:63189-87205 GCA_010110895.2 Picea sitchensis | reverse complement strand
GTTTTTAATATTTGTTTTGTAATGTTTTGAAAAAAATTTATCTTTTTAAAAAATTAAAAAAAATAAAATTAACACTTAACTTGCTTTAAATCTCTTTTTTATATATAATAATTTAAGTTTCATTTTCCCTCAATTGGGATGTTGGGGAGGCAACAAATGTTGGGGGAAGAACTTAATGAACATGTGACAAGGAAGAGCATGACACACCACCTTACACAAGACTTTACTCATGAGAGCAACAACACTATCTCTAGGGATGTTGATCCAGGATTTTTTCATCGTGACTTATAAAGAATTGCATTCAATGAGCATAAATTAAAATGCACCATTAAAGATGGGAAAACTCAAAAATGAAGAGACATAAGCATCAAATCTGAACACAAAAACTTGATAACGGAGTTCGTCCCTGATGGACTACATCTCTAGGTCCTTCTCTCAAATGGGTAAGCTCTGTCATTAACTTAACAAAAGAATTTGGCAAAATACATAAGTATACCTCATTCTAAAATCAATTTGTAGAAATAATGCTCATATAAGGAAATAGACAGCACCACTGATAGACAGCACCACTGAATTCGTGGCGTCGAATTACCCAAAAATGACTGTCTCCACACCTTGATCTGACTCTAGCAATCCCATGCCCAAGAAGAATTTTTTCTAGATTTGTGTGCTCTCTACAACCTGCAATTATGACTGTACTTTGCATTGAAAAACATGCTCGAATGGTCGTACAGTTCGTGTGCCTCTTCCTCCTCTGTGGTCGGGCGGATGCGCCTTTTAATAATTTAATGGGGCATTAGTTATTATGTGGTACCCGCGACCTATTGGTTAGGGGTGTATATATTAAGGCGTTGGTTATGGCGGAGGTCTCGGGGTCAAGCCTCGCAGACTCTCTTTTTGGGCTTTGTATTGTTGTAATATATGTGTGTGTGTGTGTGTGTGTGTTGTTGTTCTGTTCCGCTATTCTAGCGGTGGCTCTAGAAACTTACCAACAATATTAAACCGTGGCTATGGTTGGCATGGTCCACCAAATTTGGCGGACCCTCCAACCATTGTTTTCCCAAATTTGTTCACGGGATGTCCTTGTGCATTTCCCGCCTACCACGTGGCAGACCCTGATTGGGCCACATGGAGACCTCTCATTAGTCCATGTTGCCCCCTGCCAATTCAACACGCCACTTAAGCACACCACGCCAGCATGTCACGTTAGTCGTATAGACTATACAGACTACCACGTGGCACGATCCGATCAGTTCGAAAACACCAAAATCGAGTGACACATGGTAGCCTCTGGTGCTGCCACATCATCATGTTGACGTCAACATGCCACATGTCACCTTATTTCTCCTGCCACATGTATTGTACGGATGTTGACGTCATCCGTAAAGATATTGACATCAGCGGTACGGATGCTGACTCATCCTCTGTTGACTGGGCTAGGTTGACCAAACTTTGACCATGAATATCTTTCAATCTGTAACTCTGTTTGACGATTCATTTGCGCCATTAGAAATCTTGCAACACACTCTTTGCGATCATGCCATTTTCACTGAGTTTTGGAAACTTTGAATTTTTTCCCTTTCTGTCTATTGGAGCCATTCTGAGCGTCCTGAGTTGCCTCTGTGAGTTCTGAGTTGTTCTTAGCCTTCTATGGATCATTTTTGGATCACGCCTTCCCACTGAGATATTTTTGGACCATAAAAATATTTCATCAATCAATAGGTAAGTGAGGGAAGAGTCCCCTCACTTTGTCCCTCTCTATCCACTTTGCCTTGCTTGGATGTCTGCCTTTTATGCCTACTCAAAGATAATCAACATCACCCCTGCGTAAAGTCCTCATCCTCCTATCCAGGATGATATCTTCATGTAACTCATCCAAGTACTTGGGTGCAAACTCATCAACTGAAGGTATTGAAACTTCCTCATCTTAATCCATGATCATGGGAGGCTCAAAAAGTTTCAAGTTCTCAACGTTCACAACTGATTAAATCTGCATGTAAGGTGGAAGATCCATACGAAAAGCATTGGTACCACTTTTCTACAAGATAGTGAAGGGTCCATAATGAATGGTGCTTGAGTTTCTTGCCTTCACCCTTCAATCTCTCCTTGCTGATGTGAAGCCATACCTGGTCTCCAACCTAGAACTGATGATCAACCCTATTCTTGTCATGTCGAGCTTTATACTATGTTTGAGTTTTCTCCAACTATTCCCTAACTTCCTGGTGTATCTGTTGGATCCTCTGGATGAACTTGCGGGCTCTGTCCTCTGTTCATTATTCATTCACATCGACATCTCTCCCATACATCAAGTCTAAAGGAACCTTTGGTAGGTACTCAAAACATGTCTCAAAAGGTGAACTCTAAGTGGATGAATGTAAAGCTCGGTTGTATGCATGTTGTACATAGGGTATTTTTTCATCCCATAACTTGGGATGCTTGTTGTAGTAGCCTTGAAGTAAAGTACCATTGTTCGGTTTACCACTTCTGTCTGTCTGTCGGTGTGTGGATGGAAAATAGTGCTCCTCTTCAATTTGGTTTCCATCATCCTCCACAATCTAGTCCAAAATCCCCCAAGGAATCAAGTATCTCAATTTGAGATAATGGAAGTGGGTAATCCAAAGTGAACCCAAACATACTGAAAGAAGAGATTAGCAGTATGCTCACCAGTGATCTTCTTTTTACATGGCATCAAGATACACATCTTGTTGAACCTATCCACTACAACATACAAATAATTATGACCCCCTCTGGTCATTGGTAAACCCCCTACAAAATCCATGGAGATACTTTCCCATGGATGGCATGGAACAGGAAGTGGTGAGTATAGCCCCAGTTTTCTATTAGTGGGATTACAAGTAGAACACATCAAACACCCCTTTACATACTTAGTTACAATTGCTTTCATTTGAGGCCAATAACAAAACCTCTGCAAATGAGCCATATTTTTTCCTACCCCAAAATTCCCAGACACAAGAGAAGTGTGAGCTTCTCGTATTACATGGACTCATTCACTTGTAGGAATACATAGCTTTCCAATATGGTAGAGTAGTTTTCCCTGTAGACAATAGTTCTCTACCTGTGCACCATGGGTTAGCTTCGCATATACTTCTTTAAAATATTCATCGATGGAATATTGTTCTACATAGCTATCATGAGATAAAGAAGTATTCTTAAAAATAATAGAAGCAACAACAGGAGGTCTAGAAAGCATATCAACTACCTTGATACTTGTACTCTTTTTGTACTTGATTACCAAATGAAATTGTTGTAGAAAACCCATCCATATGTAGTGTCTATATTGTTGCAACTTGGTCTGTGCTTGAAGATATTGTAAGGGTTGGTGATCTATATGTATGATTGTTTCCTTCCCAAACAAGTAGTGCTTCCATTTCTTTACGCTCTGGACTAATGCGTACAACTCTTTATCATATGTAGGATAGTTAACAACAGCTTGGTTAAAAGTTTCAGAGTGGTAACAGATAGGCTTACGATATTGCACCAATACTGCACCCATGGCATATCCGCTAGCATTTGTCTCAATCTCAAAAGGTTGTTGAAGATTTGGTAGTGCTAAAACTGGTGCAGTATTAATCTTCTCCTTCAAAATGTTGAAAGATTTTTGTTGCTTTCCTTCCCACTGAAAAGAGTTCTTCACACTAGTTATGGCATGCAAAGGAGTTGTTATAAAGGAGAAGTTGGAAATGAACCTCCTCCAATACTGGACTACACCTAAGAAGCTTCGGACTTCAGTTACACTTTTTGGCTCAAGCCAATTTACAATTACATCAATTTTGGAAGAATCAAATTGCAATTGTCCTCCTCCTAAAATATGACCTAAGTACACAAGTGCAGTCTTACCAAATTCACATTTAGACAATTTTACATACAACTTTTCCCTTTGCAAAGTATCCAATACTTGTTTTACATGCCTCACATGTTCATCCCAACTCCCACTAAAAATAAGAATGTCGTCTAAATATACAATCACAAAGTCATCTAGGAAAGGCATGAATACATCATTCATCACACACATGAAATTTGTTGGAGCATTATAAATCCCAAATGACATAACTAACCACTCAAACAATCATTGTTTGGTTTTAAAGGAAGTTTTCCATGTATCTTGTTTTGCGACCCTGATCTGATGATATCCACTGTGCAAATCCAATTCATTGAAATAAACAACATTCTTCAATTGATCAAGTAAATCATCTATATGAGGAAGAGGGTATCAATTTTTCACTGTGATTTTATTTAAGGCCCAGTAATCGACACACATTCACCATGTGCCATCCTTCTTTGGCACCATCACGATCAGAGAACCACAAGGAGATGAACTGGGCCTAATGACCCCTTGACCCAATAAGCCCTGTACCTACTTCTTGATATTTGTCATCTCCACCACTGACATCTTGTACATGCCCACATTAGGAATAAGAGAATCCTGTTGGAGATGTATCTCATGTTGGATTTCCCTCTTAGGAGGTAATCCATCTGGTTCCTGAAAAATATCACCATACTTAGAAAGAATATCAATTAATTCTTTTTTATGAGATGGATCACACCCTTGGAAAGCGTCGGATGTCCCGACATATTTCTCTCTAACGACCATGAGTAAATATCTCTTATTAGTGTTTATGAGTCTTTTCATTTTCCCTGCACTAACAAGTGTTGTATTTACTATCATGTTGTGAGATCTAACAATATAATCCACTCCCCCTTCTGTAAGTTGGTATTTGTTCTCATGACGAAAGAAGATTGTTTTTCTATCATAAAGATAAGGACTTCCCAACACTATGCCACATATATCAAGTGGTACAACATCCAAATCCACTTCATCAATCAACTTTGAAACAATAGCAAATATGATCCTACATTGTTTGGTGACATTAAGTTTTTCTTTATCACATACCCAACCAAGAGGATAAGTCTTTGGATGTGGTTTCATTTCAAGACCCATCTTCTTGACAAGTGCTTCAGATATTAAGTTTACTTGGGAACCCGGATAAAATAATGTATCTATCTTAATGTGTTTAGATATAACTCTTATGTGAAATAATTCATTCCTCTTTCGTTCATCAACATGAGATTCACTATTAGAACTTGAACTAGCATGAAGAGAATATTTACCTTGTACTCCAACCGTTGTGATCTTTCCTTCATCTCCTGAACCAGAACCAAGATCTTGTTGGATTGTAGCAATGGTTTTTGTCTTCCCCTTTCGACCGAACTGTTTCGGTTTCTTTTCTAGATGTAGTTTCCAATAGTGTTCCTCATCGTGACTGCTTTTCTTGCAATGAGTGAAAGATGGTTTTCCTCCTTCTCTCGTTACTATGGTGGTCTTCTTGTCCTTCCTTTTAAACTTCTTAAATTTTTTATGTGGGAGATTAGAAGGTTTCTTCGTGGGATCTTCTTGAGCATGTTTCTCCCTGTTCTCAAGGTGAGTGGGTTGCATACAAACTTCGTCAAGACTAGTGGGGTTAAACAAGAGAAAAGTATGACAAATATAACTATGAAGTGCGCCAATATACTTCATTAAAGTTTCATAAGAATCCAAATGAATGTTCAATGCAAGAGTTTTCTTCCTAAACTCTTCTTTGAAACTTTGTACAGTTTGACCTTTACTTTGCCTTAAATTTTTCCATTCCATCATTGCTTTATGTAAATACCCTAATGGATAAAATTGCTTCATTGTTGTTGATTTAAATTCCGACCATAAGGAAAGAAGATTACCACACTTACTTCTGTCTTGAAGCTTTCTCTCCCACCATACAAGAGCAGTGCCTTCCAACTGAAGAGAAGCTAGTTGTACTTTAACTTCCTCTTCATCAACATGTTGGACACGGCATTACACTTCAACCTGTCAGATCAAATTATCTAGCTTTTCAGAATTAGCATCTCCATTAAACATAGGTAAAGAAAATTTTACATCAAGATTTAATAATGGTTTCTTAAAAGAGTCTTTATGGCTAGAATGATGAGAATGATGAGAATACTCAAAGGAAGAAGAACTAGAACTTGAAGGTGAAGATGGGGGCTCAGGAGGATCCAGCCCCTTGGTTTACTAAAGCATCATCATTTGCATGTGCTTCCTTTTTCTTCCCTTTCTTCTTCATCCTCTTCTCGTAATCTCCATACATGTGTTCAACCATTTCTGACATGCGATAAAAGACCATGTGAAAGTTTTTCTCCTGTTCATCACACTTGTCCTCTTCTGCCATTTTCTTCCTTCAGGATGCATGGCCAAATTTGGGATTGAAATTATTAAGATTTCATTCACCCTGATTATGCTTGGCCCTAGTAAGAATTCACACTAAACAATTCAAGTCAAAGACGATTGTTCTGATACCAACATGATCCGAGATCTTTTCATCGTGACTTATAAAGAATTGCATTAAATGAGCATAAATTAAAGTGCACCATTAAAGAAGGGAAAACTAAAAAATGAAGAGACATAAGCATCAGATCTGAACACAAAAACTTGATAACGAATTTTGTCCCTGATGGACTACGTCTCTGGGTCCTGCTCTCAAATGGGTAGGCTCTTTCATTAACTCAACACAAGAATTTGGAAAAATACGTAAGTATACCTCATTCTGAAATCAAGCTACATGAATAATGCTCAAATAAGAAAACAGACAGCACCACTAAATTCGTGGCGTTGAATTACCCAAAAATGACTGTCTCCATGCCTCGATCTGATTCTGTCACTCCCAGGCCCAAGAATAATTTTGTCTTTATTTTTGTGCCCCCTGCAACCTACAATTATGACTGTACTTTCCATTGAAAAGCATGCTCAGATGGTTGTACGATCTGCGTGCCTCTTCCTCCTCCGTGGTCTGGCGAATGCACCTTTTAATAATTTAACTGGGCATTGGTTACTATGTGGTACCCGCAGCCTACTAGTTAGGGGTAGATATATTAAAGCGTTGGTTATGGCAGAGGTCCCAAGGTCAAGCTCTGCAAACTCTCCTTTTGGGATTTGTATTGTTGTAATATGTGTGTGTGTGTGTGTGTGTGTTGTTCTATTTCGCTATTCTGGCGATGGCTCTAGAACCTTACCAATGATATAAAACTGTGGCTATGGTTTGCGTGGTCCGCCAGATTTGGCGGACCCGCCAACCATTGTTTTCCAAAAATTTGTTCACGGGTTGTCCTTGTGCATTTCCCACCTACCATGTGGCAAACCCTAATTGTGCCATGTGGAAACCTCTCATTGGTCCACGCTGCCCCCCTGCCAAGTCAACACGCCACGTCATTCGTATGGAATGCCATGTAGTATGATCCGATTGGTCCACGAATCAGTCCAAAAACACCAAACTGGGTGACACGTGGCAGCCTCTAGTGCTGTCACATCATCATGTTGGCGTCAGCATGCCACATGCCACCTTCCTTATCCTACAACGTGTACTATACAGATGTTGACGTCATCTGTACAGATGTTGACGTCAGCAGTACGAATGTTGACCCATCCCCTGTTGACTGGGCTAAGTTGACCAAACTTTGACCTGAATATCTTTCAATATGTAACTATGTTTGACGATTTGTTTGCGTCGTTAGAAATCTTGTGACTCTCTCTTCGCGATCATGCCATTTTCACTGAGTTTTGGGAACTTTGAATTTTTGTCCTTTCTCTGTCTGTTGGAGCCATTCTAAGCGTCCTGAGTTGCCTCTGTGAGTTCTGAGTTGTTCTTAGCCTTCTCTAGATCCTTTTTGGATCAAAGGTTAATGACAACATTAATGCAGAGTGAGGGTAGTACTTATTCCTTGGTCATCGACTCCCCCTGGATAATATACTTCGACAGAATGAGGAAAGTTTGTGCAACGAAAGCTCGGCCTATGACTTCTCTCTGAGATGGAAGGAATTACAAAAGAATTAGGGGCAATGTAATAGGAATTGGCTTCGAGGGTGATAATTGTCCCACTCTATTTTTTTTCTAGCAAATACTCTAGTTCTGTGGAAGCGCACTTGGTTCGATGACATCGAGATGAGGTTACAGATGAGGTTGTAGGACAAGGAGTGGCGCTTCTGTGGAGCCATCCAACCACAACTCTGGAGAGGGGACCTCTTGTACTTGAGTGCAACATGATGCTCAGGCAGTGATGACTACTTTCCATGTGGTTACCCCACCATGTATTTGCGAACATCTAGAGGACGTGGAAGGTGAAATACGCCTAGAGTGTAGCATAACGCCAAATTGGGAGATTGATGAAGCAATTACCAATTGGGTTCTGGATGTGGGAAATTCGAGAGGACACAATACAAAATATTGGAAGACTGTAGATTTGTACTGGCATCTCAAAACTTTGTGAGGGAAAATGTTGCAAACCAGAGAGGAGGCTCAAGATAAAACTATATTGCAAATGGATGAGTTACACCTGCTGGTCAAAGATGTCTTGGCTTGGCTCCCACCTTCAATCTTGGCGATGAAAATTTTGGTTCCTAAAAGCGCTCATCAAGTGACTACTGAACCACTTCAGGATCCTAATGCAATGTCACCAGATTAATGGACAGTGTGTACCCCTTTTTTTCTTTTTTCTACTTGATGATGGACAATGGTAGATATATCATAGTATCCAATAAGCTATGATTTTCCTTCACAATGTTTGTATATATAGACAAGTGATAATCCATAACCTCTATCATACTAAATGGACATAAGACTTATTCATTTGTTGTTGGTCCGGTTGCCCGAGTGGTAGGCCAACAACAAGGCATTTGTGTACAAATTTTCTAAACAAGGCATTTGTGTACAAATTTTCTAATGATAGCTTAATATAAGTAGTTTTGTGTGCTTATAAAAAAAATAAAAAAAGTTTCCTCTTGTTTGTTTAAAAAAAACTTGGTTTTTAATTATCTTATAAATTACAGTTTTTTAAAATTTAAAATGTTCATTCTTACTTTTATTCTTTAATTTAAAATGTTCCCTTTAGTTCTATTTTTCATTTTTTTTGGAAAAAAAATATGGTTTTTTACTCAGTTTTGCAACTTCAAGCCCAAACAAAAAAAGTGTTCTACAAGTAGCACCACATTTTGATTGAAGGGTTGATTTTGAGGTTTTGATTTACAACAATACCGATTGTCAAGACCACATGATCAAATGAGTTGTAACTTTAACCTCAAAACAAAAAATGGGCGCTATTAGCTACAACACTTTTTTATTCGAGGATCAATTTTAAGGTTTGTTTGCAACAATAAAAAATTTCAAGGCCATGGCTTCAAACGAGTCATAATTTTAACCTCAAAAAAGGGGGTTCCACTTGTAGTGTCACTATTTGATTTAGGGGTCGATTTTAAGGTTTTTGTTTGCAACAATACAGGTTTCCAAGGCCACCATTTCAAACAAGATGTAATTTTAATCCTAAAATTTAAAAAAAGGAGGAGAATCTGGGAGCACCATTTTTCGATTCGAGAGTTGATTTTAAGGTTTTTGTTTGCAACGTTCTATGGATTTAAGACCACGATGTTGGAAAAATATGGTAATTTTAACCTCGAAAAAAATGGTGATTCTAGTAACACCACTTTTTTATTTGGGGGTTGATTTTAGTGTTTTTTACCCACAAATATGGGTATTTAGGGACAGAGTTATGGTTTTGAGGTCATAGTTCTCATCAAGTCGGTAACTATGTGATGTAACCAATAAATTTTGATTCATTCAAAAGATCTAAAAACCATGAAAACACACGAGAATGGAAAATAACTCTCTTTTATCCCTTCTCCATCCTAACTATTACAATGGAATTTCAACTCCTAACTACTATCTGATATTTTCGAAAACAATTAATTTTAGAAAAACAACTAATTTTAGAAAAAGAACCAATTTTATAAAAAAAACTAATTTTAGGAAATTCTCGCATGACTCTAAAACTAACCAATAACTAAGAGCTAACTAGAGTGACATTATTTGTCAACTCGCTTTTCTAATTAAGTTCTGTTGACATTTGAATCCGTCGTGACCAAATCGACAACCTCATGAGGGAATTATTCCCCCTTCATTTTTAGAGAGGTGGTTCTCCTCTTTGGCTAAAAGATATTCTTGGGACTCTAGTTCTTCAAAATATGGTACTTTGCATAAGTCTGTCATGGTAATCAAAGAAGTATAAAGATTACAAGAAAAATAACAAGAAATAAAAATGTTTTCTTTTCTTTTTAAAGAAAGTTCCCGAGAAATGACCAAGAACCGCACACTTCATACATTTAAAAAAGATAGACAAAATTTCCTCACATCCATCATAGTTAAACTAAAAAAATTTGATCACATAAAATAAAATAAAAAGAAGATGGTCAGCATGCAATAAGAGAACTTTAACAAAGTGAACACATGCGAAGCTCAAATAAAGATAATGATAGATCAATCTCAAATACTTTATACTCAAAACTTAGAGTTACAAAGCACAGTAAAAACTGATCATGAAATAGCTCTCTTGAAATTTCTGAAAAAATATATAGTCTGTTACAAAGCCTTTGAAATTTAAAATTTGTTTGTCCTTAGGACTAGGATTGGGGCTCATGTGGACCATAAATAAAATATAAACCAGAATTAAGCTTGTAGAAGGAGGATGGTGGGTGATAATAGAACAACAAGACCTGGAAAGAAGAAAATGAGAAGTTATCATATTTTGGTTAAATATTTCTAGTCAAAGAAGCGGAATAACTGGATGAAAGAACTAATAAAGAAAGAAAGATGTGATCAGCATAAACCTACTATGATGGTCTCTCGCGTCTTCACTTGCTTGATGTTGTCCTTTTATTGTCTTCATTAATGGTTACAAGAACCGTCTCAATTATTTGTTTCCCCTCGTTGGTCAATTTTTCGATTTCTTTTTTGAACCATTCTTCAATATATTTTTTCATTGGTGCGACATTTATATCATGCTGGATATTAATGTTAAATAACTTGCCTTTCAAGTATATTAAATCAAGGGAAATACCATGTACTTCTTCCTCAATATCTTGATTCTTCACGAAATAGTCCACTAGCCAATTGTCTATGTCATCTTCATTATATTCGAGTATACCATAAAACTTTTCAACCGATAACCCTTTAAAAATCTCAACTTGTTCATCAAACTGTTGCATGGTTAGGAACATTGAGTTGAGAATTAATTTAGGGTCTTGTACTTCATTAGTACCTCCTAATAGGTCTATGTCTATGAGCCTCTTGAACAGTTCTTCCCTTTTCAGTATGGCTTCACTGCATTCTTGAACAATATTATTCAAATTTTAAATATTTTACTTCTATCAAGCATTTAGTTGTTTTATCCGGCTTGGGGAGGGCATATCCTCCTCTCTTCTTCTTAGTTTCATCATTTTAGAGACTTTGTTTCCAAAGGTTAATACAACATCAATGTAAAAACCTTCTTCGTTCTTCAGATCAACTTGCAAATATTCATGGAAGGCATGTGCCCTCAAGCCAAAAGAAACAATATTCTTCGAAACCTCCCATGCTTATGTGATCAACGCCATTATTTTCTTGAAATTTATTTCTACATAACACTTGATTGATGTGAGTAGGCTCGAAGATCCTTTCAACTTAACAACGGGTGTGGTGGGTTTGACTATTGACAAAGGACTAGCAAGAAGTGGAAGAGGCATTAAGGTGTCTTCCAACTCCCTGGTCCTTTCTTTCAATTTAGTGTTTTCTGCCTCTAGACCAGCAATGGAATCATCAAGAGCATCCCCAGTTTCTCTGTGAAATTTAGATATTTGGGATGGTTGTATATATTTTAGGTCAACCTCTAAAAGGGATTTTCCTTTCTTATTTTTCATATCACCTTTTTCTATAATCAATTTCTTAGATTCCTTGTAAAAAACAACGCTTTAGAAAGTGAATGACTCTTCTTCACTGAAGGTCTCATTCTCAATGATTTCTAATGATGAATTTTGATGGGCCATATTTCCTAACTGATCAATTGTGGGAAAAAAATTCTCAATATCCGCCTCGAGCTCCATGTCTTCAAGAGAGAAGCTATTGATGTCGTTTTCTATGAGATGGTCTTCTTCCTCTTGCACAACATTCTTCCTCTTTTTTCTCAGAGGGAGCTTGTGTGAGCTCTCAATTTTTCCCAAGGGGGGGGGGAGGGATTCTTCTCTCCTCTTCCTTTTGAACTATTGTTGGTAATTTTCCTAGTTCGGTGGGCCGTTGGAGCATTGTTCCGGGATGTGGTAGTTTTAGGAGTAACAACTGGAGACCGGACGCTCTTTTCACTGGGACCCTTTCCTTTTTTCTTGTAAAACTCATTAGTACTAAGTATTGTTTCCAAGTCACCAACATTATGTGCAGGAGAACCTAGGTTGTTATCTTCTTATTCACTCAAAATAGTGTGAATGAGTGAGTTGTTGAATCGTACTGATAGCATATGTTCCACAAAGCTTTTGTTAGGGTCAAACCCCTTTATCTTTTTAGCATACTTCATATTTACATTATTGAATTGATTCACAAACTCATCAATTTTGTTTATATTCCTGAATATGAAGTCTTTGATTTTCCATGGCAAGGGGATGAATTGATTTTTACATTTTTCATGGAAAAAGTGCAGCCAGAAATTGTATTGCCTTGCCACTTCCGTGATAAACAATTTATCAAATACATGGTATGGAAGAAAATAGGGATTTTCTTTGGAACATAAGATCTTGATAACACTATGATTTTCGATATGTTCTATCATTCCCTTTTTCTCCAAGAATTTATTTTCCAGGTCAGGTATCTTGGGGGTCTTTTTACTAAACAACGGTCCTTTGAAGACTGAAACGAAATCATTGTAAACTTCATAAAAATGCAGAGAAGTCTTATGTATCCACAATGCTTGATACCAAAAGTTAACTGGATCAACTTCACATTTCACCCTCTTACATATAGTCAATTTTGGAAATTGATAGCAATACACTATCACAAATACCAAATAGGAAGCCATAAAGAATTTTGTGTCCCTTTTATAATGTGATAATTGGGAGGATATTTCAATGGAAATCAATTTTCTCCAGTCGAAGATAGCTTGCTCTTTAACCGTAAAATATAAAATATAAAGAATCATGCAAGAAATGGTGGTGGTGCTTTCCTGAACTGTCAACCTAGTAAACAACCAAGCGATTTCTCGAAAGGGGTTTTTAAAACAGTCGACCTGAATCTTGGTTATGTCTTCTAGAACAGCCACGAGATTCTCCAAGAACTCATGCAAGAGATCCGGGCCATTTTCATGTTTCTTCAGAAAATATCTATAGTCCTCTTCTTTGAAGGTAAGCGTTGGCTCTAGGAGCTTCAACATCTTACAAAAATAAGCGGTGAAAGGGATATGGGGGAGTGATCTTGTAGTAGTATAATTCATTGGCTCGGGACGTACTTCTCAACGCACCATGAAACAAGTTCTTTCCAGTCAAATACCTCAGGGACACACCCTACACGAGCAATTTTGGATGTCCAAATTACTTCTTTTTGTGCAGGAGGAGATGAGTAATACGAATATGCTCTAGACCACTGAAAGTTCTGGTCTTCGTGACCAAAAATATTCAAAGTATCACCACATAATTGTTTTCTATATGCTACTTCCATAGGTTGATGAGAGTTTTCTTTCAACTGGATAATAATTTGAAATGAATCCTTTCAGATAGATAACAATAATATAACCTTTGGAAAATCATTCTTTATTGCAATTTAATGAAAAATCTCCTTGAGCCCTTCGCTTATTAATAACAATCTGTACGATCAGTTATTCACATTAAACCATACTAAATGCATATTGGTAAAATCATGAAGATGATGAGGACAGACAAGAGCAATTTGAATTTGGGGCCTTTTGTGAACCCGCCAACCCGTAGTTGTGAACGATAAAAAATAAGCTAAGTATTGAAAAGTGGTCAGTTGAACTTAGATACGGGAGAAATGAAATACTTAGGGCCTCGGTACCCGCGACAAGTCTGACAATCATAAGGTAGATCACGGGCCTTTGGGTGTAAAGTGGAGATCACGAAACTTGGCAGATGAAATCTTGAACCCGTGAATCCGCAGAGTTGAAAAATGGTTAAGTATGTTATAACAAGGAGTTCGGTCGGACTCATGACATAGGAACATGGATGGATATGAAAATCCACGAATCCGCCAACCCGCGAGAACGCCTATTTTTGAAATGCGACTAAGTATGGTGACCAGAAAGGGAAAAGAAAAGGGGAATGAGGGTAGGTATAGAAGAGGGAAAAGAAATGGAAAAAATAATTGGGAAAATAGAAAAGCAAGGGAAATTTCAGAAGCAGGAATTGATCTCAACAAGTTCATAAAGTAAGAGATAATTGATAATTAAAAATTTAAAAATTCCCGTAAAAACACTAAAACCCCAATTTGAGGCCTTATATGAAGGAATTTGGCCCCGAAAAAAGTGTAAAAATGATTTATGATTTGAAGGATCAGATCGGCAAGGCCGTGAACTCTTCGAGACGCAACTCCCCATAAAATTTCAACCCAAACAGACAACCGAGTCAAAAATTATGACCCTCTGAAAATCCCTGCATCATTCTCCTCTGGTTGAAAAGAACGTAGCTCCTGCAAGTTATTGTCTTCAAATTCTTTCCATTTACCGAGTTATAGGTTCAGTAATTCCCCCTTTGTAATCCATGTACTCTTTTTTGGTGTTATGCCTTCCCACTAGACCAGATATCGGTTGTATTGACCTTGTCAAGTATGAAGGGTCTTCTTATCTAAAATATGTGCAATCTTTTCCTTTTTCTTGCTCAGAATGGCCTGTTGCCAATCCACCTTTGCATCATTTTCATCACCCATATTGTCCCCATAGAAGATGTACAAATCATAAATGTTAAACACATGGGAGATATCGATATTAGCTGGTAAATCGAACTTATAAGCATTGTCGTTGATTTTCTTGAGAATCTTGCAAGGACCAATTTTCTTATACTTCAATTTGTGTAGGTTCCTCTATGAAACTATTATTTCTGTAAATAAACATCACCAAATCACCTTCATTGAATACCTAGTATCGTCGGTGAGCATCTTTTATAATTTTTTATGTTCATTATTGGTTTGTTGTTTTTGTCTCACGTATTGTTGCAATTGTTGGATGTGTTCTGCAAATGCTTCCCCATCATCATTGATCTACTCCCCAAGTGGTAGTTGCACCAAATATAGGACACCCATAATATTTCTACCGTAAACAACCTGAAATGGAGATCTACCTGTAGATCTATTCACTGAACTATTGTAGGAAAATTATGCTTGAAGTAAATCCAAATCCCACTGCTTGGGATTCTCTCCAACAATGCTTCAAAACAGGTTTCCCAAACTCTGATTTACTACCTCGGTTTTCCCATCTGTTTGGGGGTGATAGGCACTGCTGAAATGTAATGTAGTCCCAATTTTCTTCCATTGATTCCTCGAAAAATGACCCAAGAACAAATTATCTCTATCAGAGGTAACAATTTTTGGAACAACATGCAATCTAACAACTTCTGAAAAAAAATAATTATGCCACCCTTGATGAATCACTAGTTTTCTCGCAAGCAATGAAATGAGTCATTTTAGAGAACCTATCAACAACCACAAAATAATAATCATTACCTCGCTATGTGTTTGGGAGCCCCAACACAAAATCCATGCTTAGATCTGTCCATGGGTCTGTGGGCACTGGTAATGGCATATAAAACCCCATGTTTTGTGAGTGTCTTTATCCATTTGAAAAATCCTACACCGTGCCACATACCTGGTTATATGATTTTTCATCTTTGGCCAATATTACTTATCTTCGATTAAGGCTAGAGTATTATCCTTTCCAAAATGTCCTGCCAAACCACTACTGTGAAGGTATCTGATAAAATTTTCCCTCATTGAACCAATTGGAATTAATAGTTGTTTTCCTTTTAATAGGTAGCCATCTTGCATAAAATATTCACCCTAATTAAGATCCATGTTCCCAACGACTAGATTCTTCAATTGTTCCACAATCTCCCGAAAATCATTATCAAATGCACAGAGATACTTTAATGCAACAATCCCAATTACTTGATTTTCCATGGTTGTCAAAAGAATAGTGTGTTGACTCAAAACATATGTCAAACAGTTGGTCTAGATTGATGGACAGTTGGATAGTTGGTTGTCATTGATGTCAACCCTTGGAGAGTGATGTTGTAGATTGATTTCAACCCTTATAGATTGATGTCAACCTTTGAGTATGTTCAGTAGCACATTATGGTAGCCCCAATAGTATGGTTACGAGACTTAAGTTTGTTTGATGTATATCGGTATGAAGGTTGGTATATTTGCAGGTAAGATTATTCTAGATGGATAGTACATGTCATTCAATTTCCGGTGATATGTGGAATGCCACATAAATCCTCACGGTTAGAGAGTTATGACCTTGTGAAGTTGGAGAACCCTCATGAGTTATCTAGAAGGTCAAAGAAGTCAAATTATTCTAAAAGATCCTAGAAGAAGTTGACTAATCAAGTGGGTGAAACTAGGAGTTAATCATGGGTTAAGTTGTTTCAATAAGAAAATAATTAAAAATAAATTAGTTGCAAATAGAAGAGGAGAGTTTACTATTTATTGATAAAATGGCTATAAGTGGACAAGTGGTTAGAAGTGGGTTATCCCTAAAAATAAGGAAGTTGGGTTAAGTTGGTTAGAAGGTAACCCCTTGAGGAAGATACATGGAAGTATAAATAAGATAAAAAGGCTCTACTATTAGAACCTATTGAGCACATTGAATATCTATTATTGTGTAAGGTTTATTGCAGGAACTCATTGATACATTTGAAGTTACGCAAGTCTGAGGTAGCATGAAGGGTTGACAGTGAAAGTTTCAGAATTGCAAAAATACTTTAAAAACCCTAGTTTTTTAGGTGTACGTAGGCTGCATTGGAGAAGGATGTGTACATACGCAGGCTGACAGTATAACAAGGCACGTACATGTGGGAGAAGCCATTAAATCTTGAGTTGTTGAGGGTGTCAAATTCTCAGAGTCTGGAAGCAAGCTCCCAGGAAGGGCTATAGTGATCATGTACAACAAATCTATCTACAGATTCAAAAGGTATGTCATATTCTTATGTGTAGTTGGATATTTTTGTCTCCATGAGATATGGTTATGGGAGCTTGAGGTTTTTCCCTAGATAGGGTGTTGGATTTATGGAACTTATGGTATGAGCTAGATCTACAAAAATACAACACTGGTATGTTGGCATTATTCATTGGTTCATCTTGTTGGTTCAAGTGTTGAGACATAGTTTGTATTTCTTGGTACATGGTTGAGGTTTTTGGTTGTGAAGTGGTTTTGAAGTTGTTTGTATGGTGTGAGGTTGCATATCAGTGAGGGTTTGATGTCTAGTCCATGTGAGGATTATTACACTTGTTCATGATTGTACACACATGTATGGCACATGACTAGAGAGACATAGATGCATTTGGTTAAGGAATGTATAAGATGTTGTATTCACAGGGCACAACTATAGATAAGACACAGTGACAGGTTGCAAGTTGATGTGACAGAGGCAACAAAGTGTTTAAAGTTTCAAAAAAGGTGAAAACCCTATCTTACTGAAGGTGTACACAAGTTGCAGTATAGACAGATCATGTATATACGCAGGTTGCAGTATAGACATGGCACATACATATGCGAGATACAACGTGTACATGTCACGTACATGTTAGTTTTTGTTGGTATAGGTTGGTTACAGGTCAGTGTCACAGGTTGGTTATAGGTTTTTGGTAGAGGTTGGTACAAGTTTACAGTGGTATATCTCACAGTGACAGTGTGGCAGTGGTTTCATCATTTGACACTTATATTTTAGGGTGGTTGGACAGGGCAAGGAAAGGGGGTTGTAGCCTCCTTACGGTTGGTGCCAGAGAATCAAGGAGTTGAAGCTTCCTTCAGGTTGGAGCCTGAGAACTAGGTGGTTGTAGCCACCTTTTGGTTGTAGCTAGAAAACCTAGGGAATTGGATCCTGAGAAACTAAGAGGTTGGAGCCTCCTTCCAATTGGAGCCGGATAATTGGAAGTTGGTTCTTCCTTGAATGTAATTCTTGACATATAAGAAAAGAATTATGTGGTTTTCTCCCGCATTGGGTTTCCACGCAAATATTGGTGTACTGTGCATTGTGGGAATGTGTTTGTTATTGTTTATTATGTAGTGATGAATGTTAATGTTTATGATACAGTAACATATTGATGATGAACAAATGAATATGTTTGAATAACTTAAAGGAATATACATTATGGTTTAAAGGATTAATAAGTGGTATAATCACTCATTACCAATTCACCCCTCGCTCTTAGTACTCCAACATCATCTGCAAATTGATTCTGTCATTTTGATTTGTGCTTTAGAACAAAGGTGTAGTCTTGTAAGAAAGTGACCCATTTGCATGTCTACTGTTCAATTTATTTTGGGTGTTTACATATTTTAGTGCAATGTGATTGGTAAATAACACAAACTCTTTCGGCACTAAATAATGCCTCCAATGTCACAATGCTTGCATAATAGCATAAAATTCTACATCATATGTGGAGTAGTTCTTTCTTACCTCATTCAAATTTTCACTAAAGATGCAATTGGTCTACTTGCGTGGTTATGTACAGCTCCAATGCCTACATGTGAAGCATCACAGTCTACCTCAAACACTTTATCGAAATCCGTTAAGGCTAATATGGATGTCTTAGTTACCTTCTTCTTTAGAAACTTAAAACTTCCCTTAGCTTCATTGGTACACATGAAATTCTTGTTGTTGGTGCAATTTTTTATGGGTTCTACAATACTACTAAAGTTTTGAATAAATTTTCGGTAAAAGGTAGCCATCCCATGAAAAAATATTACCTTTGTTATGCTCCTAGGACTAGGCCACTCCAAAATTGCTCTGACCTTCTCTGAATCCATCTTGACTCCTTCTGTCGAGATGAAAAAACCCATAAATACCAAACTTTCTTGCAAGAACCTACATTTCTTCATGTTTGCATAAAGTTGATGTTTTCTCAATGCATCCAATATAATTTTTAAATGCTGCAAGTGATCTTCTTTCTTGTTACTAGAAACTAGGATGTCATCAAAATAAACAACAACAAAATTACCAATATAAGGTAGAAGCACAATATTCATCAACCGCATGAAAGTACTAGGTGCATTGGACAACCTGAATGGCATCACCATCCATTCATATAGTCCATCCCTGGTCTTGAAGTTAGTTTTCCATTCATTCCCTTCACGAATCTGGATCTGGTGGTATCCACTTGGAAAATCAATCTTACTAAAACATTTAGCTTTGGCTATCACATCCATCATGTCGTCCTAGCGCGATATAGGAAACCGATATTTGATGGTAATTTTATTGATTTATCTGTTGTTTGTGCACATCCTCCAAGTATTATCCTTTTGGGGAGTCAATAATGTTGGTACAACATAGGGACTCATGGTTTCTCTTCCCAAACATTTCTTTATAATTTATATCACTTGTTGGTTGAGCTCTCCATGTTGTGTAGGAATCATCCTATAGGCTTCCTAATTAGGTAAATATGATCCTAGGATTAGATCAATGTGACGTTGAATATCCCTCTTTGGTGGAATACCATTAGGTAGTTCAATAGGGATAACGTCAACATATTATTCTAGTAACTTAGACACTTCAGTAGGAATTGGTACATCTTCCATGGCACCTTTTTGCACTATTATTGCATAGCATAATCATGTTGCCTTCGTTTCCTTAACAAATTCTTTTTCTGACAACATATTCTCATTTTTTTCCTCATCCTTAAGGAGAAATAAAACGACTTTCGATCCATCCTTCCAAAAGGTGTAGGTATTCTTTCCTCCATCATGCATGACTTTTCTGTCATATTTTCAAGGCCTCCTCAATAAAAATTACATGCATTCATCAGAGTGACATCACACCATACTTCATCTTTATAAGTCTTACCAATGGAAAAATTGATCAAACATATTTTATTAATGATGACTTCATTCCCATTTTCGAACCATGCAATTTAGTAAGGTTGGGGATGTGTTTCACGATGTAATTTCAACTTATCTACCATCTCTTTGGAAACTATATTCTCACAACTACCACTATCAACAATAAATTGGCATACCTTTCCCCTGGAAGTGCATCTAGTTCGAAAAATATTTGTCTGAAGCCAAGAATCTTCATTGCCACTAATCTGCCTTTTCTCTTTTTCAAGAATCACCATTGACCTCTGTAACATGAGACTCTCCCCCATATGAGGCGGGACTTTATATTCATCTCATTCTTCTTCATTCTCAACTTGGACCAAGTTCAAACTAGGTTGTTGTTCTTGCTTCGACTCTTGCATGTTATAATTTGGGCATTCAAATGCTCGGTGGCCCTCTACAACACACCTGAAACACACATAAGTTCCTCCTCTTCCACCGACATAAGCTCTACCCCTCTGAAATCCTCTTCCTCATGGTTGATTCGAGTTACATTTTCGAGTATCTTCTGATTTCTTAGCTCCTTGGGATGATTCGCCTCTACCATAGTTAAAACCACCCTGTGAGGTAGAAAATGTACCCCTTCTTGCTCCTCTATTACTTTGAGAAAATTGTCAGTTTTTATTTTCATCGGCATTTAAGGCTAATTGGTGTGCCTCTTCCGCCCTGTGAACCCTATGCATGCTCAGTTCATCTTGAATAGAAAATTTTAAAAAATTCACATACCTTGTAGCCATTTTCTCATCAGTTTCCCGGTTATCCGCGTAAATGGACAACTGATAAAACTCATTTGTGAGTTCCTCCATGATGGACAAGTTTTTCTTCAAGTTCTTAAATCTACAAAAAAGTGTATGGGCATAGTACAAAGGAAAAAAAATTCTCGTAATTTTTTTTCCATCTTGCTCCAGGTCCTAATTTTTTCTTTTCCTTTATTTGCTATGTCTTTCTACACATGATCTCGCCATGTCATGGCATGAGCCTTCAACTTGGTGCATGAAAATTTCACCTTCTTTTCGTTTGGCATAGGCTTCCATTCAAAAAAAAATACATGGCATTCAACCAATCTATTAACTCCTCTAGTTTAAGATTCCATGCATATTCTAAAACTTCCATATTGATCATATCATTTCTCCCTTCTAGAGCCCTGAGCATCCTTTCTTCAAAAGTCATGTGCTCTAATTGTTCTTGTTCATATTCTTCATTCTCTTCTTCATGTTCTATATGTTGATCTGCATCTCCTCGAACTGTCCCCTCATCAGATGTTCTCTTTCTATTATTCTCTGACTATCCAGCATGTTTGTAAGATCTTCTACTTGCCTTTGGAGGTTTTTCATATCTTTGCGCATCTGAGCAAGATACCTTGATCTTCCTCTTCCACTCCCATCCATATTCCTACTTTGATACCAGATGATGTAACCAATAAACTTGGATTCATTCACAAGATCTAAAAACCACGCAAACACACAAGAATGGAAAATAGCTCTCTTGTATTCCTTCTCCATCCTAATTATTACAATGGAAATACAACCCCTTATAACTACTATTTGAGATTTTCAAAAACAACTAATTTTAGGAAATTATTGTATGAATCTAAAATTGACCAAGAACTAAAAGCTAACTAGAGTGACAATATTTGTCAACTCACTTTTCTGACTTCACAAACTAAGAGATAAATGATAATTAGAAATTTAAAAATTCTCGTAAAAACACTAAAACCCCAATTTGAGGCCTTATATGAAGGAATTTGGCCCTAGAAAAGTGTTGAAATGATGTTAGATATAAAGAATCGCATTAGCACGACAATGAACTCTTTGAGACACAATTCCCTGTAAAATTTCAGCCCAAACGGATAACCGAGTCAAAAGTTATGACCCTCGAAAAATCCTTGCATCATTATGTTACAACCAAACCCTAATATCTAGGAATCCAAATAAATAGCTCATATAGCTCTCACCCAACCCAAGTTCATGTCTCGTGACATGCTAATGCTTAGGTGTTTGAGACCATGGGAAAATCTCCTTTTATTTTGTGGTTTATTGTGGATTTATCATGATTATATATTTTGTTTTTAACATTTTTAGTGGAACTTCCTAGCTTCCTCACTATGACAATGCAAGGCCTTAGTGTCACAATTTGTTTCACTTTCCTTTCTTATTTTTTTCCCTTTTTCTCAAGGTTTGATGCAAGATCCATCACATCATGAGGAGTCAAGCCTTGTATTGTTTTTTATATCAATTTTGCATCATTTTTGTGTCAATTTTATGTCACACATAGTTTCGAGTGTTGTCTTTGGCATCACATTGCACTGCATGGAGACACAAATTTTGTTTTGTGTGCCCTATTGAATTGAGTTTTCATCACTTGCATCACTTTTGTGTTTCATTAGCATCAATTTTTTATAGCTTGCATCACTTTGACATATTTTGTGTCGCTTCAGCATTACATTTGCATCACTTGCATCAAATTCATGTCATTTGCATTGATTTTGCATCATTTTTGCATCGCTTAAAAAATCAATGATTTATTAAACAATATATTCATTATCATTTTTTCTAAACAAAATACATTTTAATACACATAAATACATAGGATAAACAAAAATTCATCTATAAATTCACAATAATTGATATACAATTATCACTTTTATCCATGTGATAAGTGGTCTACCGCCATCCTATGCGAAACGATAATATTATGTACATGTATACAAAAATACATGGTATCCCCTTAAACAAGTTCTCTACTACAATTGTAATGAAATGGTAATATTAACTACGAGGGTACACAAATAAAATAAAAAAACCTTGAATGGAGTTGGGTTGATCATATTTTAATACATCATCAAAATTGTGGCCATCATCCAAATCCATACCATCGTCTTATTATTATTATTATTCTTTGGAAGGGCTCTATATAAATGTAATCAATATAAAATACATAAATAAACATTATATGATGATGATGATTCTCATCCAAAATATTTTGAATGCACCTAGTTGGGTTGAGGGTTTCTGCAAACGTACCCTAGAGGGTTTATGTAGGTTTTTCTTTAGGGGTGAAGGCAATTACAGGTCGTGTAGCCTAGGGTCTGAGGTGTTGATGAGGTTGCAGTACTAAGGGGCGATGCCATGGAGTATTTTGTGCAGCTTGTTGATTGCTCCAAGGATACACTCTTGTAGATTATGATCTTCGTCACCTTAAGTGTTGGGGATGGTCATGATCGATTGTGGGTTTTGGAGGAGGGATCTAGGGAGGTATCTAGTATGACTAAACCCCACATCCTATTATGTCCATCAAATGGTTTACATGCCTATAACAAGGGTGGGCTTCAAAGTGGATAGGTTGGATAAAAATTGGACCATCTATTTCCTGGATTATTATCTACTCGATAACAATTTCTTGCTATTTATTTCAACATGATGTTGCATCCATAGTTTTGTTGTTGCATTAACATGTTTATTTGAAATCATATTGAAGCACATTATGTGTATGTTATAAACATTTTAGCATTTATAGTTGCATTCCTTGTGCTTTTTCTTATATGATATTGTATCATGTTGTCGAAGACTAAATTCTATGTTTAAATGTTCATTATGTGAATTTAGTATCTTGACATACTAAAATATTGAAGCAATGGTTGGTTATAGTGTTTTGGAACTCTATTGTCTCACATTGTTCCTTATCACTCCTTCTGTAAGAGATGCAACTTTAAATATTGAATCTATATTCAAATTATATGTAATTGAAATGAAATCTTATAATTGGAGAAATGTAGGGATGGAGTTCTATGATTTGTTGAATATTTTACAAGGTCATTAAATTTTATGTTTATGTTTATGCGATGGTAATACCACTTGAAGAAGAGGATATGGAAGTCTTGAAGTACATGCAACTTTCTCATTCCTTGTAAAACATAAATACTACCTCAAGTATTTATCATTTCCTATTGCCTATTCATCACTTCAAAAAGTGTTGGATTACTGAGAGGGGGGGTGAATCGGTAATAGAGAAATTTAATCCCTTTTAACCATATAATCCAAGTGTTATATCAATGAAGCATTATTATCCAATAACTGCAGAG
>SNQJ01S0027302.1:47561-63179 GCA_010110895.2 Picea sitchensis | reverse complement strand
CGTTCCACATACCACCGGAAATGACATGAAAAGAACTATCCATCTAGGATATTCTCCCTGACAAATTCACTTTCCTTCATCTCATTAATCCACAATTAAGCATGGGTTCTCTTACTCCACAAAGCATCTTCCTGTGAGGGCTTTCACCATAAGGGGACTACTTTGGAGTTCATCCATATTTACTTCTTATCAACCATGACAAAACAATAATGAGTCATATTTACATCAAATAATATTGGGTCCATTACCCAAACCTTTGTGCTACAGGGCTTTTTTCAAGGGTTGACATCAATGACAACCAACCTTAATCAATAGAAAGAACACATTATTCCTACTATAATATTTGTAGGGAATCTATTCACTTATTACAAGATAAAAACAAGAATTTGTTGCTCTCTTTGGTTAAAAAAGGGTGTTATTGAACCTGCTTGTAGATATTTTAACAAAGAAATTTTACTTCACGGTACTCAGAGTTGTGATCCAAAATGGATCCGAACAAATGAATAGTTATATGAATCAATACCTACAAATGTAATTCAGTAATTAATGAAAAAAGAATAAGACATAAAATACAATACAACATAAATTTAAATCAGACAAATGAGAGGAAAAATAAAGAAGTAAATAAAACTAGAAAATAAAAAAAGGAGGGAAAGATTGAAGAATAAAAAATGAAAGGTTAGGCTTGTTGGCCTTCCCATTACCTTGGCTCTCTCTATTTCTTCTTGTAATTTCACTCTCAAAGGGATTGTTGGCTATCCAAAGAGAGAAGGAAGTAACGAGATCCATGATCTGCATTGTAACCAAAGATATCGAAATAAGACTAAGCAACCATTCAAATGTTGGTTTTCCCCTTTGGGTTTCTATTGGACACGGACCCAGTCAAGGGAAAAGGCTATTTTTGGGAAGAGAAGCATGAAAGGAAGAAAGGACAGTTGGAAGGAAAAGTAGCACGTGCGAGGGAAGCATGTGAAGCGCACATGCAAGGAAGACCCAACGATGCTAGGGTTAGGGTTTTTGCAATGCATTGTAATGGTTGATGAGCCAAGAATATAAATAAGTAGTACTTAGAGGGACAATGTGTGGCATAAAAGAGAGAGGAGGAGGAGAGGATAGATGGTAGATAATTGTAATAATTGTACCATTCCATAAGCTGGTGAGCTAGAGAAGCAGTGAACAACTCTATCCCGAGGGTTAGATCGCAGGCTAAGGATCCTGGTGTGATATAGTCAGTCTTGAAGGGATCAAGGAGCCTATTGAGAGTGTAAGATCTAAGATTGTAAACACGTGTGGTGTGACATATTACTGAACCATAATAAAGAGCTTGAGAGGCAAATCTTTTTGGACGTAGACCAAGAGGGGGTGAACCACGGTAACACCTATGTTATGTGATTGAATGTATGTGTCTCTATTGTTGTTAAGTGTTGAATGATTAGATGAATGAATAAAGTGACTAGTTAGATCTGATAGTTCACATGCATGAATAGAAGGATGGTTATAATAAGATGCTAGACTAAATAAATAAATATTACAAATTACAACAAAAGATATCCACTCATTCCCAGGTTGCAAACACCTGATTATTGCAACCACCCATAGATTTATCTCGGGTGAGACTGCGCAGTACACTCTGTGTGTTGCGTTGCCTTCTGGTTAACCAGAGAGCCTGATGGTTTTAGAGGGATTTTTTTTAGGAGATTTTTGAATCTGAAGCTGGGTCAATCTATGACAATAAGGTAGGATCATGATAGATAAATGATAAAGTAGAAGATAAAAGCCAACAAACGGTTATGTTGTGGGTTGGTTGGAACAGGATGGGATTGAGTGAATGAGACCTGATAAAGACGCGTCAAAAGAATGCCATATCGGACGACAAGACATGGAGATAATGAGAATCTAAAAGGGGATGTTGAGACCGTGTAATCCAACGAAGGAAGAGATAGAGAGCTGGTTAAAAAAAAAGGAGTTGGATCTTGCGCATAAAGATAACAGAAAACCGAAGTTGACACCACACAAATATCTGGACAAGTACGTATTCAGCGACATGCATGAAGTATTTTTCTGTGATTTCCCGCATGTATTGCAGGAGTGGATATAAAGGTTAAAATAAAACCATCCTACAAATCGGATCAGACAGCTAGATTTGAATCCTATAGAGATCGGTCAGTTACAAGAAGTTGATAATAAATTTACCCATGCAGTAGATTTCTGGTTAGACAACATTATTGCAGGATTTATCACAGAATTTGCAGTAGATACAGCGAAGTCTTACAATGCAGCAGAGCAAGAGTTATTGAAGGGACCTCAAAGTAGGTATATCACATTGTTATATATTTCAATTAATATATTACTATATAACAAAGGTGTAATGACAATGGGTTCATACAACTAAACTTCCCTTCGTGCATGGGGGAAGGGGGGAAGCACTAACAGGAGAAGGATAAATGGAGGGACAAATGGATAAAGGTAAGAAGGAGGAGGCCTTGGAACCAACTATGATGGACAAAGACCAAATCAAGCAGATCATGGCAATAGCTGGAAGAACGCACAGTGGAGTACCCTACCAATATAATATGAACACCAAGAAGAGAGTCGTAGCCATGAGGGAGGGATTGGAAAGTGATGAAGAAGAGGTAGAGGATCTTTGGGATGTGGAGCAGATTGAGGAAATCCTACATGCGACATATGAGAGGAAGACAAGAGGTCCAAGAGTGGGAATAGAATAAAACACTCCTATCCATATCAGTGTCAGTGTGGAACCCATAAACCCATGTGAAACTAATACACCAAGAAGAACACCACCACTTAGACAACCGAATTTTGGGCGAAGGAAGACAACATGAAGTACATCTACATAGGGAAAAACAACTGGAGTCTAGGGGAACCAGTTCAAGAAGCATTAGTCAAGTATCTACACCATTCAGAGGTAGTAGTTCAACATTCAGGATGACAGGACATGATCCCACCATCAGGTTACCATAATTCAAAGGAGAGGTGTCAGAGGACCTTGAGAAGCACTTGTTTATTTGTGAAAAGATATGGGAAGAAAAACAGATCACAGATGAGGACACTAATCTTGCACAGTTATCTATCATGCTAAGAGATCGTTCACTGGATTGGTACATGATTTTAGCAGCAAACAGTCCTCCAGGAACAACCAGAACGATTGGATATATCAAAAATCTATTGATAAATGAATTCCAGAACCCTAGTTCAAAGGATCAATACATGAATGAGATGATAGAGATCAGATAGAAACCAGGAGAATTTGTATGGGATATTGATCATAGATTCAAATGATTGAAGGGAAAGCTAAAGTATGTCATGACAGATATGCAGCATAGGCATATGTTTGTCAATTCATTGCTACCACACTTGAAACACCCTTTGCAACAACAGAAGTTTCAAACCTAGGCAGAGGCTCTACAAGAAACCCTACAACTGGAAGAGAACCAATATCAGAAGACCGATCCAACCATAGAGGAGCTGAAGGAGGATCTGAAGAACATAACATTCCAGCTAAACCAGAACAAAGGTAAGGAGAAAAGAGAAGTCATTTGGTGTACCACATGTAGTACAAAAGGACACCATAAGAATAAATGCCCAACATTCGCATAGTACATGGTAGCAGGAATGTCAAACCCATTGCCAGCAGGAGTGTTGGCCCTTGGTTATGGAAGGAAGCAAAGAACAAGGAGGAAAAGGTAAAAAGCGAGCTTCGTGGGAGACATAGTGACTGTCATTGGGTTGAAAAGCAAGTCGTTGGATGAGGAGATCGAGGATGACATATCAACAAGGAATATGGACCGAGGATGACTCAGGAAGTGGAAAAATCCAGCATTAGATGCCTTGGAGCACCGCAAGATGAAGAAGGAAAGACAGGCTGGTGAAGCCCGGAAAGAATGGGTCAAGTTGACCTAGGGTTATAGACACCTAGGGTTTTGGTAATTAGGGTTTTGACACCTAGGTTTTGACCTGAGGTTGTCGGTGAGGGATTGTAATGTATAAATAAAGGTCGAGAGGACCTAGGTCGGGTCGGTACCATGGTTGAGCCTTGTTATTGATTATTGTTCATTGGGATAATATTGTATTATGGGTGAGAGAAGTGCTAAGAGAGAGAGCCTTTTGGTATTGTAAGATCTTCAGTTGGGTGCGAAGATCAAGTCCTGCAGCTGGGTGTGCAGGAAGGGAGAGTGAAAGAGACATGAAAAGAGAGGATCTGCTGGCCAAGAGCGCAAATCAAAATTGTAAGCTTTATCTTAATATATCATAAGCACAGTTATGTGGATGTAGCCCTAGAGAGAGGGTGAACCACGTACATCTATTTTTGTGTGTGTGATTGATGCTTTGATCTCTGATGTTGTTATATTGTTATCTTCATTATTGTATTAGATCAGATCTATAGCTGTGAAGGATAGATCTAGCTAGTTAAATGATAGATGCATGTTATGTTGTTTTTGTAATAAGAACCACTTGATATTCCCCTGGTTGTAGACATCTCTGTCCTACAACCCCCTCATAGCTGCTTCGGGTGAGACTGCATCTGCTTCGCAGGTGCTACTAAAAGGGCCAGTAGCTAGGGCTTGTTGGTGCGCTCTTGGAGATGAACCCTGGGTCTGCCCCTGTGCCAACAAATAGTTTCATTGTTGGGACAAGAATATTTTTAAGGGAATGTCAAGGTGGTTCTCGTTGAAGACAGAGATTCATAAGTGGATAGAGGATCAAGAGAAGGACTTCGTTGAAGCCCAGAACAAGAACCCTAAAATAAGCACTGAAGATTGGCTACAAAGATACATCTTCACCGACATTCATGAGATCTTCTTTGGAGGAATCCATTAGGAGCTACATGAGTGGTTGGCTAGGTTAGCTGACACATAGTTTGAAATCAGATCTAGACCTCCTGTGGTTTGGACACCAGCATTGATCCAGAAGGTCAAGAGAGTCGACAACGTTGTATCCAGAGCAGTAGATCACTGGTTTGGTAGTACCATCGGAGGGTATATCACCGAGTTTTCTATTGACAGAACATAATCGTATAGCCAAGATGAGAGATACTTTTTCAAAGGACCCATAGGAAAAAAATTTCACTTCCTGAAGCTAAGAATAAAGATGCTCTTGCATGAAAACCACATCTTGAAGATACAGTAGATTGATCGGACCCGAAAAGGCTAATGTTCAAGATCTTGGACAGCGACAATGACACAAAAGCAGGACATACGCACAATGGGAAAGTATTCTTAGGAGTTCACCTTGAGAACTTGTTTAATAAAAACTATGGGGAAGAAGGTTTCTATAGTGGACAATAGGTAGATCTAACTGACGAAGAGCATCCAGAGCCCACCAGAACAGAAGAAGAAGAAGTTGAAGAACTGCACCAAAGCAAGCCAAAAACCTCAAGAACTTCATGAACTACTAGAGTAAGTAACGTTAATCCTCCTATTGTCCCAACAATACTTAGCAGTCAGAATAGTCAGAACCACCAGAGTCTTCAGAGTATTGTTACTAGTATCTCAACATCTACTCAGACAAGAACCCTAGTCATCTTTATGGTAGATGAAATGAGACTCCCTATCTTTAGAGGAGATGGAATGAAGATCCAGATCAACATTGGTTTCTGTGTGAGGCCGTATGGAATATTAAAGGTATCATTGATGAATCCATCAAGAGAACCCAGTTCAGCACTATGCTAAGGGACTGCGCACTGAGATGGTACATGAAACTTGTCCAAGGACTAGCACAGCCTAAGCCCCTGAATGAGATCAAGAATGCGTTGATTGTAGATTTTAAGAAACCTAAGTCGAAGTCACAATGTATTACAAAACTAAAAGAGATTAAACAAAAGGTAGCAGAACCTGTTTGGGAGTTCGACCAAAGATTCAAGACCCTGACAGGTTGATTAACTTTCCAGATCCCCGATGAATAGAATAAAGAATGGTTCATCGTTGCGTTGTTACCACACATAAGAATCCCTCTGATGCAGAAGAAGATTGCATCTCAAGCAAAATCTTTGGAGATTAACATGAAGCTTGAATCAACATCGATGGGAGAATCTAGCTCAGCCATTAGCCAGATCATGAACCAGCTAATTAGTTTGTCTTTATAGGTCGAGGATATGAAGAAAGATAAAGGAAAAGACAAAAGGGAAGATATATGGTGTGTAAGATGCAGATATGAAGGCCATGATAAGAAACACTATCCCTTATTTCATGAGTACTTGGCATCAGGGGCACCAAGCCCCTTAAAGAAAGTTAACCTACCCTGGTGCGATGTATGCAAAAATAGTCATCACCCAGGTGAGTGCTACTACATGTAGAAGTATGTCCAGACACCCACAAACTTGTATTGTACATTCTGTAAATCTGTGGGGCATGATGATCAAGATTGTAGAGCTTATGATCTCATGCATGAAATGTCGAGAGGTATATACAAGATTCAAGGTGAAGTACAACAAGAGGGAAAAACTATGCAGTACAACTCTCGGGGGAGAGGAAATTTCACTCCTCACGGTGGCTACAGAGGATGAGGACGAGGAGGAGGTATGGGCCGAGGCCGAGGACAAATAATTTGTTACAACTGCGGGCAACCAGGACATTTAGCAAGGGATTGTTAGAATCCCTGCACAACTTGTAGTTACTGTAACTCCTTCAAGCATGTCATAGAGGAATGCCCTGTGTTGCTGGCTAAACTTCAGGAAAGACGAGGACCCCAGCAGAACCCACAAGTACAACTGATATATGATGAACCTCGCGGAGCAGAACCTAAAGTTGTTGTTATCACTCGAGGAGGTGCTTCTATAGGAGAAGACAGAGTAGCCCAAGGAAAGACTGAAGATGACCATAGAGTTAGGAAAGCTACATAAAAGACCCCAATGTTTGATGCTAAGAAAGAAAGACAGATATTCAAGGAGGCAAGAAAAGAGTTCAAAGGAGATCAAGGATATTCATCAAAGAGACAACCAAAAATCAAATAATATGGCATGTCTAAGGCGTTTGATCTTTCTGCATCGCCAATAGAAGGGAAAGAGGTAAGAAAACTCATTCAATTCTTGTACACTTGTGTTAAGTTGATTCAAGATAAAGGCGTTATACAAGAATTACAAGATTTAATCAAGCAGTATGAACTAGGAAAAATAGACCCCTTACTGAATAGAGCAGTGCACCAAATTGGAAAAAGGAGAAGGACAAATAAATAATTACACTTGAATTCTCAAATAGGAGAGTATGAGATAGACTATGTGGTCCTCAACTTAGGGTCAGAGCTCAATGTCATGACAAAGAATACTTGGGCACTGATGGGAAAACCCAAGCTAATATATTCCCCTATCAGGCTTTGCATGGCTAATAAGCAAGTTGTTAACCCATTTGGACGATTAGAGCATGTCCCAGTGGACATCAATATAGTACGAACCTTTGCAGATTTTGAGGTAATTGAAATTGTTGATGATAGTTTCCCTTACCCTACATTGTTAGGAATTGATTGGGCCTTTGACAATTCCACTGTTGTTGATCTAAAGAAAAGACGCATGACATTTGAGAAATTTGTCCTTAGGTTCGTTGCACCTTTAGCTCCAGATGAGGGTCCACGATACACAGAACCTATCAGAGAAGAGGACCACACATTTGAATTGGAAAACATCTACAAATTAACATCCAGACAACAGGATTATATTAACCCTACAGCTGATGGGAATCTGAGCTGGCGAAGTGACAACACATGTTCATCCGACTCAGAAGAAGCACTGGAGAACTGGCAGAACCAGATGTACAAAGTATCTACAAGAAGATGTGCTAGGATAACCAGAGAAGTTCATTGGATTAACACAATAGTGAGTAATCTACCCACATTTGATGGGTTGAACCCCTTAGAAAACTTCTTATCAGAATTTGAGACAAGTGTACCAACATAACAGAGGTTTTTGGAAATGGATGAGGCCATGAAAGCCACACCAGCAAGATGGTGGGGGACACATAAAAGAAATATTACAGACTGGACACAATGTTGAACTTTGATGACAGCGTAGTTTTCAGCACAAGTAGGAAGTTGCGAAGCATGGTACACAAGTCGAAGCTGCCCAAAGGACCATGTACGAAGTTGTGAAGAGTCCTGGAGTTACATTCCTAGAGAACAATGGGTACACAGATTCGTCAATATGCTAGATACCACCCTGATTAACTGGTACCTTCAAGCAGAGCTACGCCTTGTCACTTCAGAATGGGAAGGTATGATCCAGAATTGTATAACCACCTTTTTGTTTGACAGTGAATTTCCTTCTGTAGATCAAGCACTATAGATGGTGAGACAGAAAATATTTAAGGAGGCATCTAGCCTCCCTTTGGAGCAAGAAGAGGATGAATGGACTTCTCCCCTCCAGAAATTGCAGACCTTCTACAACATTAATGCCGACGAAGACTATGATCCAAGAAGGGTGAATATCACAGAAACAAGAGGTCAGAGGGATGTGGAAGGACCAGGAGTTGAACATCCATTCATTGGACAGTCAATAAAGATAAAGAAAGTCAATATTGGGATAGAGGAGACACCAAAGCTTTCCAATGTCGAAGATTACTGGGATGTTGCTACCACTGAAAAAATCACATAATTATTGCATGAGTGTCAGGACTTGTTCCCGAACAAGTTCATTGATATGAAGGGAATCAAAGGACCTATGGGAGAAATGAGAATACCTTTGAAACCAGATGCGAATCCAGTCAAGAAAAGACCCTACAGATTGAACCTGAAATATAAGGAAAAAGTGAAGATTGAGCTCGATAGAATGCTGGAAGCAGGGATTATTGAACCTGTCGAAGAGTCGGAGTGGATTAGCCCCATGGTAGTGCAAGATAATAATACAGGTGAGATCAGGATTTTTGTAGATCTCAAGAAGCTGAATGATTCTTGTCTACATGATCTTTTCCCTACACCTTTCACAGACGAAGTGTTGGATAACTTGGGAGGCCATGAAGTATATTCTTTTACAGATGGGTTTTCAGGATACCATCAAATCGGCATCGCCAAGGAGGACCATCATAAGACTACGTTTTCCACAGAGTAGGGATCCTACCAATATAAAGTAATGCCATTTGGACTGAAGAATGCCCCAGCCATATTTTCCAGGGTGGTGGTTGAAGTGTTCAAATAATTTTTGCATAAGTTTTTTGAAGCATACTTTGATGACTGGACTGTTTTTAGTTTGTTGAAAAATCATATTGAATGTCTAAGGCTAATGCTAGATAAATGTAGGCAGTGTAAAATTTCTCTGAATTTGAAGAAGTGCATATTCTTCTCACCATTTGGAGTATTATTAAGTCATATTGTATGCAAGCAAGGATTGTTGGTGGATCCATCCAAAATTGCAATTATAGTTGATTTACCACCACCTACATCAGTCAAACAACTGTGCACTATGCTAGGACATATTGGCTATTACAAGAAATTTATCGAAGGATATGCTCAGATTACTGAGCCAATGGAGAAGTTATTAAAGAAAGACTATCAGTTTGGTTGGACAGACGAATGCCAACAGAGCTTCGACACACTGAAACAAAAGATGGTCACTACGCCTTTTCTAGTCTTTCCCAACTGGAGCAAGGAATTTCATGTGCATGTTGATGCATCTTCTATTGCATTAGGAGAAGTACTGGCACAACCTGGAGAAGGGGACATTGATCATCCATTAGCATTTGCCAGCAGAAAGCTATCTGTTAACGATAAAAAACGCACTGGCATTTTTGAAAGAACGATGCCTAATATTGTAAGGAAAATTTTTCTAGATTCCCTAGATCCAAATCCAAATATTATTGGACCATTGGAAATCTTATGATCTGTAGATGTCGATCGACTATTGGAGCATGCAAAATGGACATTCCACGGCTGAGAAAATTGATTTTTTCCAAAGCAGATTATTTCTGGAAAACCTTCCTTTTCGGTGGTTTAGGCGAACAAGACGATTGTTCATTAACAGGACGACTATTCATTAACCACCAAAAGCTACGCTTTCGGTAGTTAATTCACCCAGAAGCTTTCCAAGTAACCACTGAAATCCTGTCATGTTCAGAAAAATCAAGTTTTTACACAGATCAAGTTTTTTCGAGTTGAAAAGGTTTGCAATCTTTTCGAATGAACATCTGATGAATTATCAAAGTAAATCCAACAGTTAGTTTTGACAGAGTGTGGAAAAAGGAGGTGTTCCAAAGGTGTTTGATATCTTTAACCAAGACAAAAAATTAGGACACTTTTCCACCTCAGCAGATTTGAATTTAGCTTATCTGGAGAGTCATCATTTAGCCTTGGGAGGCTATCCTGCACTTCACCAACAGTCAACAAGAGAGAAAGATCAGGAAATCTGGGATTGACCTTATTTTTTGGGATCATCCCACATCTTTAGCAACTGAATTTTGAGTTACTATCTTTAGTATATTTGATCCTTGTTTTCAAGATCTCAGAACTACTTTTGTAAAGCTATAAATCTTAGAATAGAAGATGAACCAAAGGGGGTTCGATTTTGGGTTCTACATGCTGCTACTGTAAAAGAGACTTATTCGTAATATATGAAACATTGCAAGCTTCCTTCAGTTGTGTTGTCGGACTTTTTCTGTTATGTTCTCTGATATCTTATGAGTGAATGATTTCTTTATTGGTGCTTATTCAATCTACATGTGACTGTCATCTCACTAACTGATTGATTAAGTTAAGGATCATAAGTTATTTCCTTAGTTCTTAAACCCATTGTGCTTGTTTTATATGAGTATAATCTGGTTCAATAATTATCTTCTCTTCTATTTAATCAAACCTTGTCTGATTGCATTCCTAGAAGGCCTTGTGATATTTGATATCTCTAGACAGTCTTAAACACACAGTCCAGTCCCTAGATNCTACCTAAGTTCAGTTACATTCAAGGCTAGGAGTGAAACTCCCAGATCACTCGTGATCATCAGCTTCCAAGCGCTTGATCTTCTTCTGTTTTTCCAATCAGCTCCAAAAGATTCGCAGTAACTCCTAGCGTTTCATATTCTGAAATGATCCCCAGGCGCTAAGCTGTCCTTCCATGTGTGCTCGCTGACGATGCTCCTGCATCATACTCCCCTGGAAAAAAATTTATGGACTCCTGTCCATGAGCTCCTGCACCGACTTTCCATGCTTCTGGATATCAACTTCATTTTCCCAACTGGCATATTCTATTGGGTGTCCCTTCCACTTGACGAGATATTCAAGATGGGTCTTCCTTCTGGTCTTCTTGTTAATCCTCTGATCAATGATCTTCTCCATCTGTGGTTTTTCTGCTATAGGCATTTGTTTCTCCCACTAAATCTTGTCTTGAACTTCTAATCCCTCTAAGTCATATTCCCTGTAAGGGTACATGTCTGAAATGTTGAATATGGGTGATATTCCCACATTAAATGGAAGCTCAATCTCATAGGCGTTTGCACCAAACTTCCTTAATATATTACATGGCCCTATATTCTTCGTCTTCAACTTGTTATATGTTCCCATAGGGAACCTTTCTTTCCTGATATGTGCTAGAACCTAATCTACTACTTCAAATTAAAGTTCTCTGCGATTTTGATCAACTTTTCCCTTGTACTATTGGTTAGAGATCTGCAACTGTCCTCTGATCTGGTTATGGAGCTTCTGCATTTCTGCAACAAAATATTCTGCTCCAACGTTTTTGATCTCACTCTGTTCCAAGTCTCTCAACTCAGATACTCCCCTAGGTTTCATTCCATACAGTATTTAGAATGGGCTCTTTCCATTTATTCTGTTGGGTGAGTCATTGTATGCAAATTCTTCTTGTGGTAGAATCTGATCCCACTGATTATGATGCTCAGTGACCAGACTTCTCAATAAGTTTCCCAAACTTTTGTTTACCACCTCAATCTACCCATTTGTCTAAGGGTGATAAGCTCAGCTGAAGGAAAAATTTGTCCCCAACTTCTTCCACAATGTTATCCAAAAATGACCAACAAATTTGTGTCTCTGTCTGAGACAATGCTCCTGGGTAGTCCGTGAAGTCTCACAACTTCCTTGAAAAACAAATTTGCAACAAGTGTTGCGTCACTGGTCTTCTGGCATGGGATAAAGTGTGCCATCTTTGAAAACCTATCCACCACCACAAATATGGAATCACATCCTCTTTGCGTTCTTGTCATTCCCAACACAAAATCCATGCTTATTTCATCCCAAGGCCTCTCTTTTATTGGCAATGGTTGATACAATCTAGTGTTCTGTCTTTTTCCTTTTGCATGTTGGCAGATTCTGCATCTGTTCACAAACTTTATCACTTGTTTTCTCATACCTGGCCAATAGTATGAACTTCTCAACTGTGCAAATGTCTTATCATGGCCGAAATGTTCAGCCAATCCCCCATTATGCTTTTCCTTCAAAAGGTTATCCCTGATTGAGCATTTTGGTATGCACAACTGATTTCCTTTGAACAACAATCCCTCTTGAATCATATACTTTGTCCACTGGATCCCATCTCTCAGCACATGATTCACACATGCTTCATATGCTTCCTTGAAATTTGGATCATCATTGTACATTTCCTTAAGGTTTTAAAACCCTAAGGTCTTCACCTGAAACTATTGCATAATCAAACATCTCCTGCTCAATGCATCAACAACTTTGTTAGCATTCCCAACAATGTGTTTTATGACAAAAGTAAAATTCTGCATAAATTCAATCCACTTTGCATGCCTCTGATTCAATTTTTCCTGTCTGGTTATGAATTGTAAAGATTGGTTGTCGCTATACAAGACAAATTCCTATGGAACAAGGTAATGTCTCCATTTATTCAAGGATTGAATTATGGCATAAAACTCCTTATCATATGTGGAGTATTTTCTCTTGGTCTCATTTAGCTTCTCACCGAAATAGGCAACCGATCTATTATCCTGGCTCAAAACTGCTCCAATTGCAACTCCACTTGCATCACATCTCACTTAAAATGTCTTTCCAAAATTTGGTAAGATCAGAATTGGTTGTTTTGTTATTTTCTCCTTCAGTATATTGAAGCTCCTCTCGGCCTCCTCTGTCCATTTAAAAGACTTGTGCTTCTTCTTCACTGTATCCATCATTAGTGCACAAATTCCACTGAAATCTCTAATGAACTTCCTATAGAAACTTGCTAATACATGGAAGATTCTTACCTCAAACATACTCCTTGGTGATGACCATTCTTTGATTGCTTTCACCTTCTCTAGATCCATGTTCAGTTCATTTGAAGATATCACAAAACCCAAGTAAATGAGTTCCATCTTCATAAAAAAGGAATTCTTCATATTTATCAACAACTTCTCTTGCTGTAGTCTCCTCATCACTAGTATTAGGTGTCTCAAATGCTCCTCTTTAGTCCCGCTAAAGATCAATATATCATCCAGATACACAACCACAAAATTGCCAATGAAATCTTTCAATATTTCATTCATCAACCTCATAAAAGTACTCGGGGCATTTGTTAAGCCAAATGGCATAACAAGCCACTCATACAAACCTTCATTTGTCTTAAAGGCTATTTTCCATTCATCACCTTCTCTCATCCTTATCTGGTGATATCCACTTTTCAAATCTATCTTAGAAAATAAATTTGCTACACTTAAACAATCCAATAAGTCATCCATTCTTGGCAAAGGAAATCTGTACCTGATGGTGATCTTGTTAATGGCTCTTGAGTTTGTACACATTCTCCATCCCCCATCCTTCTTTGGACTCTGTTAGTGATAAAAATGTAATGGACTTTTGAGAGCGTTTTCATCTCTCTTTGTTTGACTTATTGCTTTCTTCAATCTCTTGGTTAGTGTCTTAACCTCAAGGTTCTTCATCAATTTCTCAGTTATTACTTTTGCCAATCTTTTTCCTTTTCCCTTTGACCTGCATTCCAAAAGTGTTGTTAGTATTGCCTAAAACCCTAGTTTTGTTTTACTTTTTAGATTTTTTCTCATCATCAAAGATGTGATGTGTGCTTTTGAATATCGTGTTCCTAAGTCACAATCATACTATACAATTTTAAGCAGCCCACAGGTCAATCTTTATGTCAAAACATAGCCATATGACAAAGCATGAATATATACAATAACAATCTAAGCCATATCATATATGATAAACTTAGGTCGAGCACAAATCCACAAACCTAAGGCCACGAGTCAAACTATGAGAATCTAGTCATGAGCCAAACAAGGAGCCAAAAGCACGCAACCTGCCAAATGTTTTTGGTCGAAATTTACAAAAGCCGATTGTCAAAATTTTGTAGAGGCAAACAAAAGATGTAAACACGACTGGATGCAACAAGCTCTTGATAGTCGTGTGACTTAATTTTTTCCAGCAGTCAGGGCAGGATTTTTTCAAAACAAGAGGGAAGCGAAGGCATCGGGGTAAGAGGGCACGATGCTATTGGCAACTGCTACGATCAAGGAAACCACTCTGGGACCGCTTATAGATGCGGTCATTGACATTTATCCCAACATAATGGTGAATGCATTTATCGGCACCTCGTTAGCATTTCCAAAGTAGCGATCACAGCCTGGAGACGATAATTCATATTTCTGGGAGGTTTATCAAGTTCGAGAGTGAGACGTGGTTACAACTGGCAGTTGCCATCTTTGGTGGCTCTTTGACAATTTACACATTTGAGATCTACTTCAACCTTCTAGTTTTTCCTTGGGTATATCATATATGACGCACAGATGATCATTGAGAAAGACGACCATGGACACTATGATTATTTGAAACACTCATTGGACCTCTTCATTGACTTCGTTGTTGTATTTGTTTGTTTGTTGTTCATAATGGCAAAGAATTCAAACAGCCGCCTTTGGGAATGTCATTGAGCTTGTTGAAAGCAATAATGATGAGAATGAAATACCTGCATTAATGCATGTACTAGAAGATTCATTGCTTTCTTTGCTACCTTGATCCCCAACATCTATATGTAAGGTTGTTGAGCAGGTTTTAGTTATTTTCCATGACAATATAAACAAAGTCAGGACTAAAGTATATGTTGTGAATCGTAAAGAAGGTTCTGAAACCAGCTCGACACAAATCTACAGTTGTCGAATAAATTGATGAGAAATACCTTATAGACATTGAAGAGTCTGAAAGTGATGATAACGATGAAGAGACACGAGCCCTACAATGACATAAAATGGAAAGAAGCAGTGACTTGGCTTGGTTTTCAGGGAGAAGCTGCTTACATGTTATGCACACTCAATGTTTGCTTCAAAGTTTTCAAAGATCTCCATTTGCAACAGATTATACAATCAAAATCTCATCCCCAAATTTCGACAGCTTACTTTAGTTCAAGTATATGTTGTTAGCTGCCAAATCCCCTGACTTTCGACAACTTATTCTGCTTTGTTCTATATTTGTAAGCTGTCGAAATTACATAGATTTACAAAAGATCAACAGGTGGCAAAAGTTTACTCAAGGTCGACTTTTTCTTGATTTTTATATGATAAATCATGCTCCAGGTTGCAAAGATGATTCGAGAAGACTTCTTTCTTCTCAAAGATAGCTCGTGTGGTACTTGAAGACTCAAGTTTTAGATGGGTTCTAATCCCTTAAAGATAGGATCCTTTCCTTTCTGTTGTAATTAGATTAATCTCTTTTTGACAGGTAGCTTGAGAT
>SNQJ01S0027302.1:13093-31340 GCA_010110895.2 Picea sitchensis | reverse complement strand
CTCTTTCCTTGCCCCCTCCTTCCACCCAAGAATGTATGAGAGATAATAAAACTTTACATTAAATCATCACCATCAACCAATCATCACATAGAACCTGGTAATGCTTTCTGAGACTTCTTCAATTTCTGCAATTATTCAATTCTCGGAGCACTCTGATCCTGTAGATAATGTTACTCAATGTATTCTCTGAAACTCCTCTAATTTTCACTCCTTGACAACTTTAAACAACTAGGAAACTATGCAAGAGAATTTCCACTTCCACCTGCAACATGTATGTATTGTCGTGCATAAGATCATAACACAAAAGAATGTCCTACAATATTGGGGAAGTTCCAGGAAAAGAGAAATCAAAGCAATCAAAAGGTTCAATGGATTTCAACGGAAGCAAGGGATGATGTAAGAAACATCAACATAGTTATGCGGGGAGGAGCTAAGACAGGAAACGATGCAGTAAGACAAGATCCAGTACAACACCAATGGGTGAAGAAGAATGTCGAACTGAAGAAGCAGTTTGATGCACAGAAGGAAAAGGAGATATTCAAGAAGACCAGACAAGAATTATTGAAGGAGAACATTGCATCGACATCAACTTTGCAACATACTAAGGAAGTACCAGCATAAGAGATGCCTCCATCACTGGATAACACCAAAGAAGCACAACCCCTATGACAAGTACGATTAAAGGATTTTTGCAATCTTGTGTTAAACTACTAAATGATCCATCATCTATTAAAGTATTACAAAATATGCTAGAAAGATGTAGCACAAAGATAGAAGGAAAGCTAGAACAGAAAAAAGTTAATCATCTGCATACAAGGAGGAGAACAAGTAGAGAATTCGGACTGAATGCCAACATTGGAGAATTCAACATGGGAGATATTATACTGGGTCTAGGATCTTAAGTAAATGTGTTACCCAAGAAGACATGGAATTGTATGGGGGAACCCACATTAGGATATTCACCTGTTCAGCTGAAACTAGAAAATCAAAACAAAGTTCCACCAATTGGAAGACTAAAGGGGGTGACAATAGATCTAGATGGAGTGTGCACTAAAGTCAATTTTGAAGTGATAGAGATAGTGGATGGAACAACACCTTATCCAACATTGTTTGGCTTGGATTGGTTGTTTAAAAATCAGGCCATAATCAACTTAAAGATGATGAATATGACATTTGATTCAAGAGAATACAAAGTCATTGCGCCATTGGATCCATCTGAAGGGGAAAGTTTTGTCGAACCCACTTACTTAGACCTGGAGGAAATTAACCAATTGTACAGAATAAACGCGCGAGAAGAAGATTATGTGAACCCAACTACAGATGGGGTACTTAGTTGGAGAAGTATCACTTCATGCACGTCAGACTCAGATACAGGCTTAGATAATTGGCAGTAGAGGTTACACGAAGTCTCCACACGAAGATTCACAAGAATAGATCGTGCAATAAGATGGGTAGGTACGGAGATAAGGGAACCTCCCAAGTTCCATGTGGTGAATGAATTAGAAGCATTATTAACACGATATGAAGATGAATTGTTAGAAAATCAGAGGCTCTTATCCCTGGATATAGCACTCAAGGCAACACCTACAAGATGGTGGGGTGCGCACAAGGAGATAGTTAAGGACTGGTACCAATGTAAGCGGTTACTGCGCATCAAATTTGGAGAAGAACAGGGAATCAACCAACTGCAGAAATATGACGGGCATGGGGCACTAGTAGAACACTTGGACAAGTGTAGAACTCTATGGAGGATGAAACCACTAGAGGAATGGCCTCATCATTTTTTTCACACATTAGAAAGGATTCCAGAAAACTGGCATGCAGACCAAGAATTGCGCAGAGGAACTATAAATTGGACAATATTACAAGAAAATTTTGCAGTCACTTTCTCATTTGAACATGAGCACCCCAACATAGAATCAACACTTAAATGAATCAGAGGCATGATATTTATTCAAGAACCAGAAGTTGAACTCATGACAAAAGAGCAACAACAAAACAAACAGACAGTAAAATAACTATTGTCGTGCTACCATGTGCAAGAAGAAGCACTGGATGAAGATGACCCACGAAACATTCAGATAACGGAAATTGAAGGTGAAAGAGAGGTGTAAGGTCCACCTCTAGAATTAGAAGTATTTGTTGTGTCGATCAAGGTGAATAAAGTCAACATTGAGACAGTTGAGAATTCCAAAATGGCCAGCATTGGAGACTACTAGGATGAGCAAACAATAGAAAGCATAACAGAGTTGTTGCGTGAGTACATCGACTTATTCCCAACAATGTTCACAGAAATAAAAGGCATAGCAGGAGAGCTAGGTGAAATGAAGATACCTCTTAGAGCTGAGGCAAGACCGATCAGACAGAAACCATATAGACTAAATCCAATATATAAGCAAAAAGTGAAAGCAGTAATTGATAGGATGTTGGAGGCTGGAATCATAGAACTAGTAGAGGAATATGAATGGGTAATCCCTATGGTAGTTCATGAAAATAAGCAAGGATGGATAAGGATATGTGTCGACCTGAGGAAATTGAATGATGTTTCCCTACATGACCCTTTCCCTACTCCTTTCATAGATGAGGTGTTGGAGAATGTAGGAGGTCAGGAAGATTACTCATTCACTGATGGATTCTCAGGCCACCATCATATCAAGATAGCCCCATAAGACAGGTGCAAGACCACATTTGCCACAGAATGGGGATCCTACCAATACACAGTCATGCCATTTGGACTGAAGAATGCACCAACAATATTTTCCATAGTAGTCATAGCCGCATTCAAAGAATTCATCCACCAGTTTCTAGAGGTATATCTGGATGATTGGATAATCTATAGCCTATTGAAAGACCATGTAGAGGTGTTGAGGTTGATGTTATAAATATGTAGGTAGTGTCAAATATCGTTAAACATCAATAAGTGCATCTTCGGAACACCCTTTGGGATACTATTGGGCCATATAGTATGCAAACAAGGATTGCTAGTAGATCCTACCAAGATTGTAGTAATTGTTAATCAACCACCACCAAAATCAGTACATCAGTTAAGAGAAACATTGGGACACACAGAATACTACCGGAAATCCATAAAAGGGTATGCGCAGATCATTGTGCCAATGGAGAAATTGTTGAGGAAAGATAGAAAGTTTCAGTGGAATGAGGATTTTCAGCAAGGATTGGACACTCTAAAAGAGAAGATGGTAATTGCACCAATACTAGTATTCCCGAATTGGAAAAATACATTCCATGTGCATGTAGATGCATCAGCCATAGCACTTGGAGCTATTTTGGCATAACCAAGAGCAGGGGAATTGGACCATCCTATAGAATTTGCTAGAAAAAAATGTCAAAGTCGGAGTAGAATTACAATACCACGGAGAGAGAAGGATTAGGTATGGTCTATGCGCTTCAGAATTTCAGACATTACTTATTGGGAAAACATTTCAAGATGTTTACAGACCATTAAACTCTCAAATACCTCGTCAACNTATTGTTGTTCTAGGAATTTGACTTTGAAGTGATAGTCAAACAAGGGAAGTCGAATGCAGGACCTGATCACCAGTCAAGGATAACTAATGGAGAGGAACCTACGAATCTAGAGGACAAATTTCTCGATGCATAGTTATTTTCAGTCCAAGTAGATGATGAATATTTTGTAGACATCATTCAATACTTGAGTACAGGGACTGCGCCACAAGAATTCAACATTGTGCAGAAGAAAAATCTGGTAGTCAGAGTTGCAGACTATCAATTGATTACAGGACACTTATACAAGATGGGTGCATGCATCATCTTGAGAAGATGTGTACTAGAACATGAAAGACCTAGGATTTTAGCAGAGGCCCATGAGGGAATAACAAGAGGACATTGTGTAGGAAAATCGACCGCGCAGAAGGTATTGCACACGGGACTATGGTGGTCGAATTTTCACAGAGACTCAAAGGACTACTACCAGAGATGTCATGTATGTTAGAGGGTTGGTAAACCCAATAAACATGACGAGATGCCTCTGCGGCCACAAGTAACCTTGTAGGTATTCAAAAAATGGGAAATAGACTTCGTGGGACTAATCAACCCACTAGAAAAAAGGTCAGGAGCAAGGTATATTATTACTGCGGCAGAGTACTTAACGAGATGGGAAGAAGCAACACCAGTAAAATATTGCAGCACAGAGGCAGCAACATGCTTCTTGTTTGAGCAAGTGATCACTAGATTTAGATGTCCAAGGATTTTTATGAGTGACCAAGGCACTCACTTCATTAACAACACTATTAATCATATGATTGAGGAGTTCAAATTTTATCATCAAAAGAGTACACCATATCATGCTCAAGAAAATGGAACAGTGGAAGCCTTTAATAAGATCTTAGAGAATGCACTGAGAAAGATCTGCAACGTCGACAGGGATGATTGGGACTTGAAGATACCAGCAGTATTGTGGGTATGCAGGACCACATGTAAAAAATTGACAGGGCAGACAACATTCATATTGGTGTATGGACAAGAAGTAGTGATGCCATTAGAATTTTTTGTACCTAGTCTATGCGTAGAATCAATTACAAACATGACAGAGTGAGGCACAGTACAAGAAAGGCTAAGATAGTTGATGAGCATGGAATAAGATAGGATTCTATCAGGGTTTCACCAAGAGGTACAGAAATCAAGGGACAAATCTTGGCATGATAAACATATCAAGAGGAAAATTTTCAAGGAGGGGGACCTAGTCTTGGTGTACGACAGTAAATATTTGCAACACCCAGGAAAACTTAGAATGCATTGGATGGGACCACATGAAGTAAAAATTGTCACAGATGGGGGAGTTGTGCAGTTGAAGGATTTGGGAGGAACAGAACTCAGAGGAATGATCAATGGGAGTCGACTGAAGCTGTATAGGGATAGTCAACCTCATAGAACTTGGAAAAAAAAATGCACCGGACAGCAAAGGATTGCACGCAACAATAGAGGGATTACCGCGCCAGACATCGGAAGACAACAACCAGTTAAAGGAAAGGTAGCACGTCAAAAATAAAATTTCCACGCGCACCGGCCAAACAACACAACGCGTACTTGGAATAGTTAGCGCGTTGAAAACAGGACCAACTGTCAGAAAAAGGCGGAAAAATGGAAAAATGGTGGTTACAGAAAATAGGCGCCAACTGGTGGTGTCTATCAAAATTGAATGAAAAGAACGATTGAAAGGACATTGCATTAATCGTGACAACTGGTGACATTAAGGGAATTCAATGGGAGGAACGCAGGAAGCGCTGGTTCATTTAAAACACGACTCAAGTAACTTCTCTGAGAAGCTTCACACGATTGCTATATAAGGAAAGCACGCAAGTATTAGAAGGGTTATTGCAAAATATATCAAAGCAAAGATCGACAGAGTATACATAGCAGAGAACGAATTTTCAGGAGTTACAGAACGAACTAGCTCAGTGGAGGCCATCTCAACTACCATGGCACCACCTAATCTAGGTGCGTCAAGCCAAGCCTGCAAACGACCTCTAAGAAACCTTAGAGAACCACAACAGCCATAGGGAATCGAACAGGAAACCACTTGAGCTACTGAATTCATCAACTTGGACGAAATCCCTTCACCCAATGTGGAACCAGGGAACCCCACACCAGTGGTGGAGGAAACCCAACAAACAACAACAGTGGACATGGACATTGATATGTCGGAAGTGGGACAGAGCCAACAGTCCAAGGATGCAGGCAATCCTTCACACCCTGAAAACCCTGAAGAATCCACAAGGGTTAAGGGGACGGTCCCAAACTAGACAAAAGTGGCCATGTCAGAAAGGTCATGCACAACAGCGTTGGAGAAGCAACAAGATGGTATAGTAGAAGATGTCACCGACTGACCAGAGGCATATAAAGAGGAGAGAGCAATGGAGGTTGGAACCTCAAGCTAGCCACCATAGTGGAAGGGCAAGCAACCAGTAGAAATATCATCGTGTAGGTAGGTTGCAACAACCATAGTCTTATTGCACATTCCAGAAGGGGTGTGTATCATGGAGAACCTGTTAGGATGCGTGGAAATTTTATGGTACTTGGACCACAATGTGACCGACATGGACAATTTTCCTAAGTTTTCAAAGCAATTTTACCTGGATAGCATAGGTATAGGACCCTTTGATGATCCAATTTTCCAACCAAAACAGTGGGTAGCTAGACTAGCCAACACCGGGATTCTAAACCTATCAGATATCCTGCATTTTGGAAGGGGCCAGGACGTAAATAACTCCGTCAAGCAGTTGATGGTAGTTACTCATGGAGGATATCGATGGGTGGAAGAGCTTGTCTTGATAGACGTAGAGCTCATTGCTTTTATTATAGGGTTTCCATCTCGGGGGGGAGAGTCTCACGCAGTTCCTTGATGACAAGACAAAGGATAAGGCATTAGCCGAGGAGATGAATAAGATATATGGAACAAAAAGAGGGTCATGCGAAATCATCATTAAGCACATCAGTGACGTAGCAACAAGGCTGGCCACCAAACTCATGGCATGCAAGTTTCTCAGGAAGTGTCACAAAAAGGAAGTGCCTATCGGGGTTGTCACAGCTGCAACACAATGCATGGAGGGAACTATGCTCAATTGGGCCATGTACTTGTTAAACCTGTTCCTTAAGGACTGCAAAGACGCACAGGACGTAGGGACAAAGTTCCACTACTCCTGGCTACTCATCCTGATTTCCTTGGTAGAATGGAGGGAGCCTAAGTATACATAATTTTGTGATCGAACCACTCGTTTCCACACAACATGATACATATCGTTGGGGAGAACTTCAAACTCCAAAACCAAAAGTGCAAATGCAGGCATGTTCGCAGGGTATTACAATGACCTGCAGGAAAGCATTGCCAACACTTGGAGGATTACACCAGAAGTGTTTGTGCAATATCATGACATCGTCAAATTCAAAGTGACTAGGCATACATTATGGATCCAAGCACGAAGGGATCCCCAGAAGGAATGGATACAACTGCGATACTGCGTCAAGGAAGAGGACGTAGTGATGGACATCAAGGATTGGCAAGATGACTAGAGAGTTCCAATCCTGATTCAAGAGATGCTCACAGATAAGGAATTTGATTGATCCATATGGATATTGGTGGCCTCCCACATTTTCCAACTGGATCAAAACAATTTTCTGACAATTTTGGCAATTTACTATTTTTAGCAGTTTTAACTTCTGGGGCCATTTTGAGGGCCTAAATGAAGGTTTTTCGAGATCGAGCTCCTCAATGATATATGATGGCATGATTGAGCCCCCAAAATGAATCTCCTCGATTATACCTTTCCAACGGGCTATCACACGCCTAAAACATATATCGTATGCAAAAGTTACGACCCCGGGAAGTTGATGTACTAACTTACCCAAACGAGGCCCACATGACTTTTGGTGCTTCATCTCCTAGGGTTAGGTTTTTGGATGTCTAGGTTTTTAGCATTCTTACTTATTGTAAAAATTCATTCGGAGCCTCATTGTAACCTTCTTCTTGCGAATGTCGTTGTCGTTGCATCTCTTCTCAGAGATAAGTCGCCACCATTCCAGCAAGCTTGTTTCTGCTGCATTTTACAGTTTCAGCTTATTTCGTTATTGAATAGAAAACCAGTTTTACTGTATCTCTCTTATTTTGTGTTAAGCACCTATTAATAATCTGTATTCATTTCGTTCTGCTCATAAAATATGGATCATTGATGTAGGGCAAGAATAGACACATGTAAGAGATAAAACTGCGCCATATAAGCCAAAGCCAATTCAGAAGCCAACACAAAAAAGAAAGGGGGTGTGCCAAAGAAAGGTGCCCAAGTGGGGACAAAGGACACCAACCAGACACCACATGAACATGAAAAAGAGGTTGAGACAACATAGGAGACCACATCAAGTGTTACCCAACATGAACAAGGTCATACCAAGAGACCAATCATACACACTAGGGGTGCACGCAAGAAGGATAAGCCGCACAAAATGCCACCAGAATATACAATCATCGAGGATGATGCAGACCTCGTAGATGAACTATTCCATGACCAGGAATTTGAGGACATTGAATAAGCCCAGCACCAAAGGGACCGGATTCAGGACGATTTGGCCTACATGAGGCAGCTCCTAGATCATATAAGATAAACACAGAGGGAGGGTAGAGGAATATATTCATTCCCCACAGCATTAGAAGCGGGAGCCAAGGTTGTGTCATGCGAGCAGGATATGATCCAAACGATAGCACAAGCGAGCTCAAATTTTCACGTTACACCCAGCATGTTGTGCATGGATGAGATTGTAGGCCAGACACTCTTGAAATACCTGGCGCAAATATAGTTGGTAATGGGGAGGATACCAACCAAGTCTCTATATAAACTACAATTCAGTGTTGCGCAAGAGGTACAATCACGTGCACGCACAGATGAAACAGAGTTTCAACACATGAAGGAGAACAGAGAAGAGTCAGAGTTGGTGCTCGAGCAAGTCAAGCTCAAGACCAAAGAATAGAAGGATCACACAAATAGGCTCGAGCAGGGATGGGCTATAGCCTATGACAGAATTCCAAGAAGTACGTTGTTGGCCCTTGGTTATGAAAGGAAGAGGAGAACAAGGAAGAAAAGGTAAAAAGTGAACTTTGTGGTAGACACAGTGACTGTCACCGGGTTGAAGTGAGAAAAAGAGCAGAAAATATGGAGCGAAGTGCGGAAAAGAAAGTCGTTGGAAGAGGAGATCGAGGATGATAGATTAGCAAGGAAGATGGATCAAGGATGACTCATGAAGTGGAAAAATCCACCATTGGATGCTTTGGAGCACTGCACAAGAAGGAAGGAAAGACATGCTGGCAAAGTCCGGAAAAAGTGGATCAAGTTGACCTAGGGTCTTAGACACCTAGGGTTTTGGTAATTAGGGTTTTGACACCTAGGTTTCAGCCTAAGGCTGTCGGTGAGGTATTATAATATATAAATAGAGCTCGAGAGGACCTAGGTCGGGTTGGTACTAGTGTTGGGTATTGATATTGATTGTTGTTGGTTCAGAGATTATTGTACTGTGAGAGAGAGGAGTGTTGAGAGGAGAGCCTTCTGGTATTGTAAGATATTCAGCTAGGTGCGAAGATTAAGTCCTACAGTTGGGTGCGCAGGAAGGTGGGAGATAGAGAGAAGAAGAGAGAAGATATGTTGGCCAAGAGCGCAGATCAGAACTGTAAGCTTTATCTTAATATATCATAATCACAGTTCTGTGGACGTGGCCCTAGAGAGAGGGTGAACCACGTATATTTTGTGTTGTATCCACTTGATATTCCCCTGGTTGTAGACATCTATGTCCTACAACCCCCTCATCACTGCTTCAGGTGAGACTGCATCTGCTTCGCAGGTGTTTCCGAAAGGGCCAGTAGCTAGGGCTTGTTGGTGCACTCTTGGAGTGAACCCTAGGTCTGCCCCTGTACCAACACACGCAAATAACAGAGCCCACAACGATGCAGAAAATTGATCAGATTGTGAAAACAATCGATCAATACAGGCAGGAGATCGAGAACCTCCAGGAATAACTCATCCCTACCACTCCCCAAGAGGTGAAGGAAAAAAGGAAGCAGGAAGCAGTAGGGAAGATGGAGGAAATGGAACGATAAGTCAGTGCAGCTGTCGATTTGTTCGATAGAGAAGCACAGCTATGGACAAAGCTGGAGGAGGATCAAAAATTCCAGCAGTGGGACTAGGAAGAGGAAAAGATAAGCGCAAATATCCAAGACCTCAAGCAAAGTCAGAATATGATGAAGATCATTGAGTGCCTCAAAGGAGTACAAGACATGAAGAAACTACAAACAGAGCTCATAGTTGCGCAGACACAGAAGAAGGATCGACAAGATCAAATGGAACATCTCCAAGAGCTAGCAGTGGAAGTCATTGCGTAGGTAGAGGAGGCAAAGAAGAACATGGTGCAAACTCAGTTAGACTGTGTAGAAATGAGCAGCGAGGAGATTACATCATAAGTATTGGACGCTCTCAGAGAAAAGATCGTGCAGGCTCAAACACGATCAAGGGAAATCACATACAAGTTCCATACTCTCGTAGGAGATGTTGAAGAAGCATACAAAGCTTAGGTGGCTCAAGATTAGCCACATGTCAGTGTTGGGGGCCTGTTGGATGCAGACCCATTCAGGGTAAAAGGCTATTTTTTGGAAGAGAAGCATGAAAGGAAGAAAGGACAGCTGGAAGGAAAAGCATCACGTGCGAGGGAAGCATGCAAGGTGTGCATGCAAGGAATACCTAACGACACTAGGGTTAGGGTTTTTGCAATGTATTGTAATGGTTGATGAGCCAAGAATATAAATAAGTAGTACTTAGAGGGACAAGGTGTGGCAAAAAAGAGAGAGGAGGAGGAGAGGAAAGATGGCGGAGAATTGTAAGAACTGTACCATTCCATAAGTTGGTGAGCTAGAGAAGCATTGAACAATTCGATACCGAGGGTTAGATCGCAGGATGAGGAACCTGGTGTGATCTAGTCAGCCCCGAAGGGATCGAGAAGCCTGTTGAGAGTGTAAGATCTAAAATTGTAAACACACGCGGCGTGACATATTACTGAACTATAATAAAGAGATTGAGAGCCAAATAATTGTGGATGTAGTCCAGGAGGGGGTGAACTACGATAACACCTATTTTATGTGATTGAATGTATGTGTCTCTATTGTTGTTAAGTTTTGAGTGATTAGATGAATGAATAAAGTAACTAGTTAGATCTGATAGTTCACTTGCATGAATAGAAGGACTGTTATAATCAGATGTTAGACTGAATAACTAAAGATTACAAAGTAAAACCACATATCTCCACTCATTCCTAGGTTGCAAACACCTGAGTATTGCAGCCACCCATAGAGTTATCTTGGGTGAGATTGCGCAGTACACTCTGTGTGTTGTGTTTCCTTCTGGTTCACTAGAGGGGACGATAGTTTTAGAAAGATTTTGTTGGGAGCTTGTTGAATCTAAACCTGGTTCAATATATGACAGAAAGGTAGGATTAGAGTAGATAAATGATAAAGTAGAAGATAAAAGCCAATAGTCTCCAAGGTAAATATTGTGTTCATGTGTGATGGATTTTCTCTCTATGTTAATTGTTGTATTAGTTTTCATCTAAATTTAAATGGAAGCTACTCTCGATTTTTAATGGTTACATGGTTATTTTAATGGTGTGAGGATGCATTCTATATCGTAGGTGTATCATTTAATTCTTAGTTTAATTCTCTTTATCATTTGAAGAACACCAACATATGTCTACTTCTCGTCTTTCAATGTATTCTAATATTACAAATCAATGGTTGTCATTACAAAGTTGTTGCAATCTCTTAGGGGTTTGGTAATTCTATTCTTTCAAGTTTATTTACTATTGGAGTCATTTGTGAGAAAAATTGAGTTTCTTCCTTCACCATATACTACCCATGACTTTTTGTTGAACTCATACATAAGAAAGAGGCCACCCTTGAGGGTGTAAATTGCTTGTGCTATGCTAGGATGATCGTGTGTTTCCAATCTTTCGCATAGGATATAATATGTGGTTTGTACAATTTGATTGGAAAGAGTATAAGGCAGTACATAGGATATATAAGTTGTTCATGGGTTATACAATCCATACACAGATCAAAGAGGTCATCTCTTCCTCTTTCTGGGGTCATTTGTTTAGGATGGATGCTTTGGACTATTTTTTGGAAGTATTCTTAGTTTGGATGTTGTTGGTTGGTAATATATTCCATCAAATTAAAACATAAATTTTAATTACTTCCCCCTCTCATCGTTTTTGGCATTTAGTGTTTCCAATCCAAGTGGGTATCTCCTAGTCCAAAGCACTGGCATAGTGTGGAATAATTTCCGTTCCGAGTCATATAAATCCATTTCATATAATATATTCAAATAATTTCCATCTTATATATGTGTTAATTAAGTGCCATATTATATGTGTTTTATTGAATTGTGTTTAAGTGAATGAGAGTTTGATTATAATCATAGGAAACTTGGAAGGATGGGTAATGAATGAGACATACTATTCTATTGTGAATACATTGTGAACCGTATGTGATTTACTGGTGAAAATTCATCCCTAGCACTTCTTTTACTTGATAAAATATATGTATATATCGAGAGGAGCATTGCTTGTATTAAAACTCGAGTTGAAGTATGAGTTCATACACATGGTAATAGTAACTGAATATTTATTGAGTTGAGTTCATTTGTTATCCAAACATTGCATAGCCAACTTGTTCCACTGAACATAGAGCTATAGACCTCGTGCTTAAGTAGTATTGGTGGTTGGTGTTTAACGCCATTAGGTTTTGTCGATAGTTGGCACCATTGGCTAGGTGGTATTTCCCAAAGCATTAGACATTTGGGAGAGTATTCAATTCATTAAGAAATCCACTATAATCAAAATTGAATACAAACACAGAACCATGAAAATATCACGACCTTTATCACTTTGATAGATCCTAGCTTAGTTGGATATTCACATGCAAAGGAGTTTCATTGAAGACAAAGTTCTCAAAGATGAAGTAATTGCATAGTCATGGTTTTTACTGGAATTGTCAAATAGTTGCTTATGTGTAGGTTACACCATAGAATAGGCCATCTCACCAATCCTAAATAGTGTTGCAGAGTAGTTTTCAATTAGAATCGCATTGAGATAAAAGGCCCCAAAATAAATTCCGAAGGAAGGGAACCTGGCACTAGACATAGAATGAAGACTAGATATTTAATTATGTGTAGTATCCATGTTGGTGAAGCAAGTGGGTTATAAGTATCTTGTTTATGGACCAAGTTAGGAATGCATTTTTTTTTATCAACTGCAAATTAACATGTCTCGTCAATTGACATATTAATGCTAATATGTTGAGGCATGCCCAAATCTTGTTCTTTTTGTAGGTTATTATGATTATATATTTTGTTTATAACATTTGTTAATTGGTGTTTCCTAGATTATTGATTTAATGGTTAAGTGAATGCATGTGTTGATGAAGATATGAGAGATTAAGGAATTATATGCAATGCATTTGATGATGTAGTAGGTCATGAATAACATTTCATGATATTGCTCTCAACATGATGTTGTATCCATAATTTTAGTGCATGATCAATATATTTGTTGGAAAGCATCCGAAAGCACATATTTTTACCAACATGTAATCCCTTATCCACTACATAAGACAAGATCATGTGTACATGATTTGCTCCAACATGTAATCCCTTATCGACTGCATAAGAATCGATCCTATGTACATGTTTGCATTAAAAAAATAGGATAGATTCATCTTAACCCAAATTTTTATCCATGATCCTTACAGTAGGTATGTAATCCCTTGATCATGTTGATCAATATTATGTTTTTGGTGTTATTTAATATAATAAAGTTTTTCTCCATTGGGATGACAACAATTACCCTCCCTACAAAATCACAATATTTGCATAGTCACGTGCTACTTTCCATCCCAAACATAGAAATTCCCTTGATAACTCAAAACCACCACTTTCTACCCTCTCATTTAGAAATCATGTTCTATTTTGATCCACTTCCCCAATTATGAATCCATTATAAATTGTGTCTATTTGGTTATTCAAATCACGCATTGCTCCTCCCATCCACTCATTCCAGCATTATGTGTCAAGATGGAAGTCACAAAAGAAGAGAGCCTTTAGTGAACATAGCCTAGCATAACTGTTACACATCAAAAATACTCACTTTGATAGTGTCGCAAGTGTCGTCATTACAAAGGTTGCAAGTGTCGCATTTTGCTCACAAGGTCGCAAGTGTCGCATGTTGCTCACAAGTGTCGCAAGTGTCAAAGAAAGCATGCTGCCTATGTCGTGCCTATAACGACATGAGAAGGACACTTAAAGCACCTCAAACATTTGATTTGGAAGAGGAGAAATGAGTCAACAGGCTTACAAACTTTTTTCCATCTGAAAGCACCTCAAAAATTGATCTTTTGAAGGAGAGCGCTCCCCTATACCTCTTCTGGGAGCGTCGACGCTCCCCCTTACACTGTCTGGGAGCGTTATAAAGCTCCTCTGGCCCTTTTGAGGGAGCGCTATGGATTTTGAGAGCGTTGGCGCCCCCCTAAAGCCTACTAGGGAGCGCTACAACACTCTGATGGTCCTTTTGAGGGAGCACTACCTATTCTGGGCAGTAGTTAAGTTGTTGAGATGAATGGGGGAAGGATCCTTTCATTCTTGGAAAGTAGTTAGATTCTAATCCCTAGTCCACCCATGATCTTAGGGCAGATCCTCAACTGAAGGAGGAAAATCCTCACCTTCCCCAAGGATATCTCAAGTTGTTGAGCCTCTCCAAGGCTATATAAGCAAGCTTTCTAATGGTGAAAGAGGACTGGAAAAGGAGAATCACACCAAACTTATGATCTCATAAGTGGTGCTGGAATGGGGGAAGAATTGCTAGCATGAAACCTATGATCCCATAGAAAACACACAGTCAGTCAAAGGAGAGTGATCAGTGAAGTTGCTATCATCCAGGTTGTGGATCTTTCGAGCAAGGGTTAGACGAAGGGGACTTGACGAAGCTGTCGCATTCGCATCTACAATTGTAAGTACTGTTGTCGTTATTCTCATTAATATGACACACTTGGCCTGTTTCTTTCTAGTTTGTGTCTGATCTTACATGAACTTATCATTGATAGATAGATATGTTTTCAAGCTAATATCAATAGAGTAGGAAGCGATCGTACTTTGTTTGTCTACAGGACTCAGCGAGGAGCGAGAGTTTGGAGCTCGATTTGGAGCGTGCAGGGACAAACGTCGATAAAGAGGTATTGCTATTCTCCTTCCTTCTCATGTATTAGTTTGTATGGATTTGAAAGGAAGTCAGTGTCCACGTTAATCACTTTCTGTCTTAGAGTTAGGGTCTAGCTCTTTGAGGCAATCTACCTGTCCGCAGGGAGATTTTCCTACAACAATAACACCATACAAGTTTTAAAAAAAAGAGTATAAATACAAATATTTTAGATGTTTTGAAAATCAACAACACACATAAATTCTATTAATAATAATAATAATAATAATCTATTTTTAAGGTCACGACCAAGCCAGCACACCAAATTGGTGTATGAGACCCCCTTGTTTGTGGGACAAGGGACCCCCCTCCGCACAACGATTTCACTGGTAAATTCTACGAAGGTATACATACCCTACCCCCCTCTGGATTAAAATCCACATAATACATATGTCTTCTAACACATCTTATTTTTACTAAATTATTTGCATAAACCTAGAGAATTTAATGTGTTTTTTTAATTGTACAATATACTTGCAATTTCTTTTGATAGTGTAAAATGATAAATGTAATGAGTTAAACACAATTTGTATTATGTAAATTTGAACATGTGTTGCCCATAACACATTGCTAGTTTTCTTGAGCCCGAAAGCGAAGGTATACATTACTAATTTTGGATTTTGAGAACAATTATTAGAATATGTTTTAAGTTAGTGCTTAAAATAACTATTCAACATTTATTCTGAAGTAATGACATTAATCATTTGTTTTCCTCACTCTCAAGTACTTGCATTAATCTTGTGTAGTAACTCAATTTCCTATTGCAAGCACTCAGTTTTAACAATGTGGTTTTCTTCTCAATACAAACTCAGCTTTAGAAGTGTGGTTTATTGTTGTAAAATATGATTTTGAAAGGTTTCTTAAAATAGGATCTATGAACTCTACTCAAATGCATTATTAATTAGGCTAATTACAAGACTAACAGAGTAATTGTGGGAAAAAAATAATACTTAATAATTGTGAAATTCAAAATAATATCCAAAACATTTTAGTTCTTTAGTACATTTGCAAGCTAAGAGTATTCTACCCCGTATAATCTACTTTACTTAATCTACAATAACATGGGAAAGGAACATTATACTAGGACAAGAAGGGTCTATGATGACTCGTCTCCTTTGTGATTAATGAAAATTAGTTTAACACAATTATATGTGGCTTTCCATGAGATCCAAAGCAATTGACATATAACCATTCTGTGTAAAGTTTTTTCTAAATATAATAAGGGTTCTAACATTGGGTTTTAACGTGTTGTTAATGCTATGATGGTTCAAAGCATTTCAGCTATGGTGGGTTTTAACATGTTGTTAATGCTATGGTGGAATTCATCTTCATAGTTGTGAACTAAGATGGCTTGTTATGTTAAAACAAAATCTAAAGACTAGACTTTCAACAATGATACGTTGGATTGTGGCTTACAACTTCCTCTAACATGATCAAACCATTTTCTATTGAAAATCTTTTAAATTTCTCTACTAAATTTTATCCCAAGACTTTTTAAAATAAACCGAATAAAAATATTTTTCTAAAAATAATTGTATATTCAAAATAAATAAAATAAAAATATTTTCATAAAAATGAGTCTATATTAAAAATACTAATATTAAAACCACTTTCCGACAACTAAATACACTTTAGTTATACACACAATTAATGTAAAGAACGTCACCACATAAATGGAAAAGCTCAAAATCTAATATGTGATCCCTACAAGAGTTTCTTTTCTTTTTCATGCATGGGAGATTCCTTGAAAAAATCATCGATATCAAGATTTAGGAAACCTTCCGTTTAATTCCATGTCTAAATTCAAAAGAAGCAGAGCATAGTATTAACAACACACTAGAAGAATTTTTTGGGAAAAGACCTGACAAACTAATATTATGAACAAAAAAGGATTTCGCATTCACCCCAAAATACATATATCTTTAAATACATATTAAATACATATATCTTTAATGACAATCTATCTTTTACAACGTGTTTCAAGAAACAAATTCTCCTTTCTATTTCTACAAGGGTATTTCATTTTATGGCTAAGCACTATTCTATTCATTAAAGAAAACAACCAATTAATTATTAACAAAGTTGGGGAAAATAGGATAGTTGTACGGGAGCTGTTTTCGGCATTTTTAATATCTCTAAAACTCATTCTCAAAGTTTTGTGAGCTTGGGTACTGGTAGGAAATGTTCTTAATTGGTTGGGAACTCTTTTGGGAATTTGGGAGCTTTTTGGGAGCTTCAACATCAAGGAAATGGGAGCTTGAGAACTAATTTCTGAAATAGAGAGCTTTAAATTAAAATGTAAAAAAAATTATTCCATTATTTTATTTTATTTTTTTGTTAATTTGTCCGGACTCAAGGGCATCTAAGCCGTCAAAGTCACCCGGGGATCGCACCCGGCCTGAGCCACACCAACCCTTAACATGGTTGGATTTTTGTCCCCGCAGGTTTCGAACCGATGACTTTTCAACACGTAGTGGCTTAACAACACACTCCGTCACCGACTGTCCTACACCTCATGGACTATTTTTATTCAATTATTACAAATACATAATTTATTACAAATATTTTCATTATATTTATTTAAAATATCATTATAAAACAAAGTCTAAACTACACTGATTATAAAACAAAGTCTAAGCTACACTAAATATTGGTTTAAAATTTATTTAATTAAAAAAACTTAATGCTACTCATTTTATAGTTGTGGATATGAAAAAATTTTAATGCATGTATGTTTTCCTTCAAACCCAGAATAAACATGAAATTTGAATAAATCAATACCCTATCCATGGAAAGCATATCAATCAACCATATCAATGACTTTAATTGTATTTTCATATTACGAGAGTAGTACTATTTAGCTTTTTCCAATCAGAACAAGAATAATGCTTCAAATTTACAAAGTTGTTTGAAGTTTATATATGTAAAGTTTAATTTTTAAAATATGTTAAAATTTTATATGTGTGTTTTCAATTTTGTTTCTCATTTTCTAATCAAATTTTTATGGATATTAAAGTTTCAATATTGTGTTAAATATATTCATATAATTATTAGTACAAATTAAATTAGTAATTTCGATATTGTAATTGTTGCAATAGGAGCAAAGTTGTCCTGGATTGACCTTCAATTTATTGAAATAAGATTTAAAATGTATTGGGCTTAGACCTGTAGGTGGATTGGAAAAGCCACCCTCCTTCGATCATTTGGACTCCAAGAGGTCTCAGGTCCAACTCCAATTGTTTGGCAGATTGGTTTAGACACGCTAGCTGGGGTTTTTTTAGCAAGGTGGTCGGTCCCTTAGCAAGGTGGCCGGTCTCGATCGTTGCAGGAGGACCCTTGATCGCTCGAAGGATCCAGATGATGTAAACCAAAGCAATTGTGGAGGTTGAACCTATACATGTAAAAAAAAAAGATTTAAAATGTATCGTTATCT